>PVIC010021605.1:18076-28499 GCA_004025085.1 Thryonomys swinderianus
AATTTTAAAAGATAATCATATACTCTTTTAAATAGAAAAAAATCTGATAAATTTCCTAACACGCTTGAAATTAAGTTAAAAGAAAACTGTTTTCTCCCTTTACTCTGGGCCTGTAGAGAATTTTGCCACCATAGCGTCCATATGTACATTCCAACAATTTTATTCACATCACTTCTCTGCTACTGACAGTAGGTATGTGATGTACACAGAAGGAAAAAGGTGGGTTTTCTTATTTTAAAAAAATCAACAGTCTTTTCCATATCAGTCAAAGAGCTTTTAATTCAATAGTTGAGTGTTCCTAGGGGCAAATGGATCTGGACAGAGGTGAGAGTAGGGTGTTCTCTATTCACATCTGTTTCTTATTATAGGTCCCTTACCTATATAACATCATTCAAGAAATAAGCCATATTCGTGTCATTTAATTTCATTCTCTATTCCTAAGACATTTGACTGCACCAAGATTGTTCCTGGCTAGTTAGACATTATCAGTAAATTAAAGGACTCACAGAACAAAGACAAAGAGAACCTATTTGTGTTAGATTCTGCAACTCACAGAGCATAAAAAGAGCATTTGAAAGAAAAAGAAAAAAAGAGGGCTTGAATCCATAGCACAGTAAATTAAAACAAAGCACAGGCAAACAGAAACTATAGCAAATGAAAAGGGAAGATGAGGCCAGAGAGCATGCAGAATCAGAACTCAGTGATCTACTATCTTATGGGTGTATCCTAAAACCAGAACTCATTCCTCTACTCCATCTAAAAATACAGTGTCGACCAGGCCTGGTGGCACATACCTGTAATACCAAGTATTCAGGAGGCTGAGGTAGGAGGATGCAAGAAGAATTAAGTTAATGAAATAAGGTACCTAAATTATAAAACTTAGTAAGATCCTTTCTCAAAATAAAAGATGAAAAGGACTGGGTATGTAGCTCAGTGGTGAAGCATTCCTGGGTTCAATCCTCAGTAAGGGTCAGGATATCATTCATTTACAAATACTTGATTTTCAGTTAACTCTAAAGCAAATATGCTCAAAGGGCTGAGTATAATGTGGCCCCTGGTAGATACTGTTGGTCAGTAACTCATCTATCTTTTCTACATCAAAGAAACAATGATTTTTGTCCCAGAATATAAGTTTTCAGAGCACTTGAGACTGTCAACATCATAAAGTATCTATGACTCTGAGAAATTAGAGAAGACTTAAACTTTTAACTCCTCTTTCCATAAATTCCTAACTGGTATCCCATGCCATTTAAACCTTCCGTGGTGGCCACCAAACAGAGTGGCTATCTCAAGAAAAGACATTTTTCCTGACAAATTTTATTTTACTAATCACTAACTTCCTAGCTGAGATTAGAATGTGTTTAGTGATAAAATGAAGTGTATATAAGAATTACAAGTATGTTATCTTATTGTGCCATATTGTGGGGCCAAAGAAAAGAAAGAAAGAAAATGTGAAAGGCTACTACTAAAAATGTGTGCAAACCTGATAAGGAGAAGGGAACCTGGAATGGGACAAAGTCCACAGATAAACCGAACCAAGTGCAATAACAACACTTCACACCAAAATATGTAAAACAGACTGACACAATATGGTACATTGTAACTGTATATTCACGTTATACCTCCACGTGTTATATCCTGTGAATACATATATGTGAATGCAGAGAAGAAAAGGCCAGAAGATGATGCACTCACTGTTGCTAATTGTGATGTCCCTGAAAAGCCACAGGGGATATGAATGGTTGGGCTTTATTTACCGTGTCTGATTTTTTTTTTAACAAGAAGAGTATATTCATGAGACATTCGCACAGTTGCTACCATTTGAATGTGTGCCTCACAATCCATACACAAATGGCCTGGTCCCTTAAACCACATTAATGGTGTCTGTGAGATGTGACCTCTGGAAGTGACTGGAAGGTGATGGCTGTGCCCTCATGAGCAGACCTGTCCACACATGGGTAATGGGCTTTCTGAGGGTGGCTAGTACAGAAGCCCCTCTCCCTGGCTTGCTCCTCTGCCTCACCATGTGACACGCTCTCCTATGCTATGAGGCAGGAGCAAGGACGTGACCAGAAGCTGGCATGGTGCTCATGAACTTCCCAGCCTCTGGGCAGATGAACTAAATAAATTATATTATTTGTAAATTACACAGTCTGGAGTGTTCAGCTATGGCAACAGAGAGTGCAATAAGATGATAACTAAGCATACATTTTAGCTATGTAAGAAAAATATGAAGAGGGCCGGAGATTTTGCTCAGTGGTTCCAGTGCCTGCCTCACAAGTGCAAGGTCCTGAGTTTGATCCCCGGAAACCACATACAATGCTGGGTGTGGAGACTCATGCCCACCAGCCATCAATACCACATACCACAGTGTGCGGCGTGGTGACTCACGCCTGTAATCCCAGCACTTGGGAGGCAGAGGCAGGAGGATTGCTGAGTTCCAGGCTTGCCTGGGCTACATAGTGAGCTCAGGGCCAGCCTGAACTACAAAGCGAGACCCTGTCTCAAAAAAAAAAAATATATATATATAATATATATATTCATATATATATTATATATATATGAAGAAACACTTGATAAAAAGAAAATTCTATATAATATGAAAATAATAGCAAGAAAAACCCCAAGAGTGTCCTGTTTTCCAGTTTGCCAACCTATGGATCTAGCGACATCATCATTTAAGGGTTACAAAGGCAAGTTATTAAATTCTGATACTAACTGTACACAAATCCCTGCCATCAGCTGTTTCACTGAAATGAGAAGGGATTGAAGCTATCTAAATACTACTAAATGGCCATACTATATTAATAAGAAAATGCTAAGTTTCCTCGGAACTCCTTCCTTGGAGTTCATTTCTCAAGAAAAGGTAGATTGTTCTGTGCTTTTTATTATTTATTTTATTGTATTGTATTGTATTTCAAGTTTTTTGAGACAGGGTCTTGCTTTGTAGTTCAGGCTGACCCTGAAGTCATAATGGAGCCCAGGCAAGCCTCGAACTCATCAATCCTCCTGCACTCAAAGCAATCCTGCTGCCTCTGCCTCTTGAGTGCTGGGATTATAGGCGTAAGCCATATCCGGCTATTTCTTTTTTTCTTTCTTTTTTAGTTTTTTTGAGCTTTCTGTTATCTAAAAGATGTCTCTGTCAGGAAGTTAGGAAGAGATTAGCTAGAACGGTAGTGTTAATAAGGAGCCCTTACTTCAAAGCCTCTAAGTTGGAGGTGTTTCCAACAGAATCAATCTGGACAAATAGGAGGTAACAATTCTTATTCTAAGATTCACTGGAAAAGCACAATTTAAAATCAAAATATCAAATAGTTATCCATTCTATCATTTTTTACCCTATTCAAACCATAAGAAGCTTTTCATTCATCATACGAATGAAAGTTCTTACATCAAATCAAAAATCTCCCCAACCATTCACCACACTTTCAAAATACTGTATAAAAGATAAAAAACAAAGAATAGTGAGAAATTCATTTTGTCATGTGCCAGCTCTCTTAAAGTTCTCCAAACTCATGACCTACTCTAAAATGTTCTAGAAGCACAAAACAAGGTCATGTTGTTTCTAAGTGCCTTACAGATAGCTCACCTACTGAGGTGTTCGGAGGGAAAAAAGGGGAAGGGACTGGGTGCAGTGGGCTTTATTGGTTATAGATGAAAAGCAGGGCTCCCTATATCCCTCCCCTTCTTCAGAGAGTCTGGGATGGAAACTGTGAAGGGAAGATTCTCAGGGTGTTGGGCCTGAGCTGGGCCCAACTCCTCAGTGGCTGAGGGCCTCTCTTCTTATGGTTTTGCTAGAGCTGATGCTTCAGGGTGCTGTGACTCCTCAGAGGCCTGTGGACCCCAAGGTCCACTGCTCTGTTATCTGTAGCGAAATGTGTTGTTGTACCAAGGGACGGACTTGACAAAGGGCCCCTGAGGACAATGTACACCCCAGCATGATCAGTAGAAGAGTGGGTAACATTATTAAGCTCACAGGAGGCAATCTGTTCCTTGATGTAACACCAAGAGGTCCTTTAAAGGGCTGCTTTCTTGATTCTATAGTATTTGGCAGCTTTCTTTAGAATGGCAGGTCAAATCCACAACTGACACACTGGGGGGGGGGGCATAGAAGGCCATGCCAGTGAGCTTCCTGTTCAGCTCCAAGATCACTTGGCCAGCCTTAGCAGCACCAGGAGGTACAGGCATAGTTTTCTGGGCAGCCCCACAGCTGTCACACTACAGTTTGCCAAAGGAATCAACCATGGTCAACTAGGTGACAGTAATGGTACAGGTTGTGTCCTAAGATTCTCCATATTGCCAAAGGTGACCTTAATCAAAAGTGCTAAGCGTCAGTTGTTGGTGGTATAGAAGGTGATTCTGATGATCCTGGGGAGAATTCATATTTCTTAGGTTCATGCCAACCACCAGCATGGGGTCATCAGGAGAAATGGCAGAGATGATGGCCCTTTTGATTTAACCCTTCAAGTAAGACCTGGCCTTCCCCACAGTCAAGAAGGTATCCCTGGACTCCTCAACGTAGGCAGCACCAGCCTCATTCCACTGGGCTTGATGGGATTCCTCCTGGAGTAAGGAGATGGGCTTACATTCTTAACAAGCATCCTGTTCTTGGCCTCAAGTCTGATGGTGCTCATGCAAAATGGTAAAATCACACTGGAACATGTTGACCACACAAGGACATCAATGAAAAGGACGTGGATGGTGACAAGTAGACTTTACCAGAGCTGAAAGCAGGCTCAGTACAGACCAACCTGTTAACTCTGAGGTTCACCATTATGTCTCAGGAACACAGTTGCCACTGCAAAAGGAACATAATTGTCTGTCAAATGGGGAGGAACAGAATCTGAAGTAAAATCTGAGATGTCACTTTGATGCTAACATAAAAGGTCATTCTGAAAAGTTACATGAAATGTTACAGAAACCTTCAGAATGCATAGGAGGAGGAAAATAAAGGGAAATTTTCCCTGGAATTCTTCTTCTGTTTTTTTAGAGGGAAGAAAGTAAAGAATTAAAGATATGAACTTAGAAAACACTCTTTTTATCAGTATGCTCTAGTATAATATTTCAGAAGTATTGTTAATAGGATATATGGGCCTTCAGTGGATTTTCTATTAATAATCACAGATTCACACACATCTGCCCATTCTTTTTTTTTTTTTTTTTTTGAGACAGGGTCTCGCTTTGTAGTTCAGGCTGGCCCTCAGCTCACTATGTAGCCCAGACAAGCCTCGAACTCAGCAATCCTCCTGCTTCTGCCTCCCGAGTGCTGGGATTACAGGCGTGAGCCACCACGCCTGGCCATCTGCCCATTCTTTAAGACAGACTCTTATGGGTCCAATAGCACCCACTTTCTCAAGGGCCTTGGCCTCTGTCAAGCTATAATCAAAAGAATTAATGATCAACCAATAATTGCTCTGATAAAAGCAATTTTAAAGAATAACAATGAGACAAACAGTACTTAGGAAAATTAAATTTAATGTACTCTACTGAAAATTTGGGTAGGAAACAGTAAATATAAAAGTGCATGCCTGCTCTCAAATCAAGTCCAAAATGCTATTTTTGTTGTTGTTTTTAAACCTCAGATAACTTTTGGTGAAATCAATTTGATTAATGTTTTAAATCCAAAGTGTGTTTTTAAAAAGTCTCTAACCTTCAAAAGTTTATCTGTAACAAAATCAATATATAAGATCCTACGTATTAAGAATTCACTGTTGTGGAAATTATAAGAAGGTATTGATCAGAAAGGACTGAATAAGTTTAGAAAGGAAATAGTAATTAATGAATTGATAACCTAGGTATTTACAACCATCTATTTCTGCTGATACTAAAAAAAAATAAAAGCAACTACAAGTGTCAACACAAACTACCAGCAATATTCATTATATAAACCATCCCCTTCTCTCTGCCTTTCTCCCTCCCTCTCTCCTTCTCTCAAGACCTCAGTAAATCTGAAGTGAATGGAGGAATAATGAAGCTAGGTATTCAAGCTTGGCAAAACTTCAAGGTACTTTTTAAATTATCATGTAAGTCCGCAAACTTAACGTGCATAGAATGTATTCTATTATGGGCCTCATCCAATCAGTTGAAGATCTTAAGAAAAAGCAGACAGGTTCACCAGAGAAAGAGGTAATATCCCTGCAGTTTTGCCTTGCAGTTTACCTCTTGCCTGGACCTCCAGCCTGGTGGCCTCATTAATGCTCTTGAGATCACCATTGTGATTGTAAAGTGTGACTATGAAGGTCACCAAATCCAAATATGCAGGAACCAATTTATATCTTACCGGTTCTTTTCTCTAGAGAACCTTAATTAATCTAGGTCTCAAAAAAGAACACCTTCTCTCTTCCCTTAGAAGATTTGACATAAAGGCAAATATCTGACCTATGATTACTTTTGAATATCTATATCCGCATGAAAAGAGTAAATCTAAGACTTTGAGACCATTTATTCAATAAATGTTTATGGATCTCCGACTGCATTGCAAATTTAGGTTGCCCTAGTACCCCCTCAGAATACAAGAGTGAACAAAAGGGACAAAACCTAGGCCTTTGCAGAGTTAGAGTGTAGTGCAGATAATAGGCAAGCAAATATATGCTAGAACAAATGGTGTAGGTGCTACAGGTACCAAGGAAAGATGGTCCAGAGGGTAATGGGAGATGAGAGCAGCAGGCAGAGGATGCAGGAGCAGAGGTCCTGAGGCAGGCAAGAGCCAGCATGCTCGGAGGACAGCCAGTAGGCCAGTGTGGCTGGAGCAGACTCTGCAAGGGAAAAAAAATGACAGAAGACAAAGTCGTTTCCTGGGTGAGATGGAAGGCCTTTAGATTTTTGGACAAAGCAAAAATACGAACTGATATAATCTTAAACAATTGCTCTGGCTGCTATAGAAAGAATAAACAGGAGGAGGACAAGAGTGTACTAAGGGAACTTTCAGAGGCTATACTTCAGGCAGGAAATGATGGTGACTACAGGCAGTGGTAGTGGGTAATAAATTATACCATAATTGGATAGCAGAATTCCCAAGGGGAGCCACGCCTCTTTGGAAATACTGAGGCTGAGGCTGCAGCTAATTACAGCACAGAGAGATGACCACGCTACATGCATGGCCTCATCCCTTGGGGCTCAGGCAGCAGGACTAATCGGAGACTTTGTGATCACAATGATGCATTTATAATCACAACTAAGGATGGATCAGATATTCAAGTTTTAGGATTATAGAGAAAAGATATGGAACCAGAAAGCCAGCTCTGCAGTTTAGAAAAAGAGAGAAGAGGTTCTTTTCACCTAGCTCTAGAATTATCCTAGACAAAAAATACCTTGGTGATGTTTTCACCTTCTTTCTGTGTGCTGGGCACATCCATCCTTACAATGCAGACTCTTCTTATCGCAGTAGCCACAACCATTGCGATCTGCCAAGTTAATCCTCTAGTGCTGATTTCATGCTCTATTAATAACCTCATTATTGTGTAGTTTTCTGCAGAGATTTTCCTAGAAGAAATGAGTTCCCACACTGGAAATCAAAAACTTTAAAATTTGCTTGGTAGAGATTCCACTGTAAATTAACAAACTGGGTGAGTTATATTTACATCAATGCTATGAGTCTAATTGATATGAGCCCAGGTCCTAGGGAAATTTCAGTGTCTTGCTAACTGACAAGAGAATGAGAGTTCATTAGGTAAGGAGCTCAGAGGAAAAGCTGAAGGAATGAGGCATGAAAACCACAGGGCCAGGAAAGGAAGTTTGTTTTTACATAACCCCTTACTTTATATAAATGGAGCAGAAACCACTCACTGAGCAACTTTGGGGGGGATATTTGGAAAGGATGTTTGAAGGCTAATCAACCTCTGAAGACTGTGATGAGAAGTTTGTACTTTCTTCTAAGGCCAAGTAAAGTGGGATCCATTTGTGAGCATAAGGATAAAAGAAATTTGTTTTAGGGAAGCATCTCATTGTGGTTTGGTGGATGAAGTAGATGAACCAGAAGGAATTAGGGAGAGTGTCACTGGGAAGATCTCTGGACCCAAGAGAGTCAGGGACAATGAATGCAGAGAGGATGGAGAACTGGCGGAACAACACAGAACATGCCATATGTCAGTCAGTCCGGACGCAAGGACTGATTTCGCTTTGCCAAGTAAGTGGAGATCAATATCAGTACTGAGACAGGGAACGGAAATGGAGAAGCAAATTTTGGAAGACCATCAGTCTTAAACACATTGATCTTGAAATGTCTATGAGTTATCCAAATGGAACTGTCCAGAAGGTAATAGAAACTACAAATCTATAGTTCAGACCATCCATGTGGGCACATGCCTTAACTTTGGGGTTTGCTGTGTCTGATGGACACAGAGAAGGCAGTGAACTAGAATTTATCAGTGGAGTGGGAAGAGCACCAAGAAAGTAGTAATGAGAGGATTAAGAACGCTATTCTGAGGACTTACCATATTATAGGTAGAAAAGCTAGCTAAACATATGGTAGGCAGATAGACAGGACCGGCCCTTAAAAAGATTTGCAAGAAAGAAAACCCTTACCAAAGGTCAACACCATCTTTGAAAAACTACACTCCCAGATAGCAGTGATTGACAGGCCTCATTTTCCTCCTGGGGTGTAGGATCAAGATCCAGATCCACCCCCTTTCCCAGGAATGCAGTGATTACAAATTCCTTGGGAAGAGGGCCAAGACTCTGGCCCACCCAGAGAAGTCTCCTGACAAGAAAAACCTTATAGACTTGATTCCCCAGTGCACCCCATTTGATCAGTATTGCTTAAGCAATTGTACTTGTTGTAATCCCACTGATTAACTATAGTTTCCCCATTTCTTTTAAATCTTATTGGAAGTCCCCACTTTGAGCCTGCCTCATTTCATGGCTTTGTTCCATAAAAGCCCTCTAAAAAGTGAGATGGGTGGATTACGCACCTTTCTGGGTTCCCCCTTCTGCCTCTCTTAGGCAGAAGCTTTCTTTCTCAAAATTTTCCTCTTATGGGCCAGAGATTTAGCTCAGTGGTTCCGGAGCCTGCCTCGAAAGCTCAAGGTCCTGAGTTGGATCCCCGGAAACCACATACAATGCTGGGCGTGGTGACTCACACCCACCAGCAATCAATACCACATACCACAGTGCCAGGCATGGTGGCTCACACCTGTAATCCCAGCACTCGAGAGGCAGAGACAGGAGGATTGCTGAGTTCCAGGCTTGCCTGGGCTACATAGTGAGCTCAGGGCCAGCCTGAACTACAAAGCAAGACCCTGTCTCAAAAAAAAAAAAAATTTCCTACTTAAACCTCCATTGTTACTAAAATTCATTCTTCAATTTTTAAAGAACACAAACTCGCATTTCAGGTGGGGAGCTAAGCCTTGCTCCTCTGCATCAGCAATATGTAAGGTATAGGACAGAGCAAGGGGAGAATTCATCTATCCCAGGAGGACAATGAAAATAAGGGATGAGAAGAGGCTACTCTATTATCAGTCAAGCTACTGATGATCTTTCCCAGAACTAAAAGGGCAGAACTAAACTGGTGGAGATAGTGATCATGTACAACTCTCTTGAGACTTTTGCCAGTTAAGAAAGTAATGAAATGGCAGACTTTTTTTTTTTTTTTGAGACAGGGTCTCGCTTTGTAGTTCAGGCTAGCACTGAGCTCACTATGTAGCCCAGGCAAGCCTCGAACTCAGCAATCCTCCTGTCTCTGCCTCCTGAGTGCTGGGATTACAGGCGTGAACCACCACACCCGGCACGAAATGGCAGATTTTTAATATACAAGTGTTCTGCTTTCTCCAGATAGTACTCTCTTATTAACAACAGGCAGTAGTTCCTGGACTGAAGTTTCTAACTACTACTACATGAACAATTGCTATTCCACAGGTTTGGGATAGTGTTGTTATTCATACATTACAGAAAAATACAGTAGCTAGGAAGTCTGTTCACCTCTTTCAGTGCCTGGAAACTCATTGCTTTCCTTGAGAATAACTTTGACAAGTAAGGCAGCCTTCCCGGAGGGAAAAGGCAGAACTGTCACACAATTTAAGGTTAGTTATTCCCATGAAAAGGAAGACACAAAAAATGAGAGCAATTAATTAGAGGACTCCACTTCCTCAGAATAAAAGGATAGCCCTAGGAAAGTACTAAATATTATAAAGAGCCTCCCCAAAATAGACCAAAAGAAGACATGTAAGGAATGCAATACGGAAGTAAAAATAAATCAGCCAGCAGACTGTTTCAAATCTTTTGGGTGATATATTTAGCATCATTTATAATTAAATGGGCTGACTTTTAAAGGTGTTTTTGAGAATGTGAACAACTAGTGAGTTTCCCTAGTAAGACTCCATGGCACTTTACATAGCCTCCATTGTTGGTCACATTGATTACTAAACGCAACTGTGCACTGAAAGAGACTGATGCTGATTTTTCTGATACCTTAATATTAATCGTTTTT
>PVIC010021606.1:0-28396 GCA_004025085.1 Thryonomys swinderianus
AGGAAGGAATTGTCTAGGGATATAGCTCATTGAAGGCCCTGGGTTCAATTTCCAAAGAAAATGTAAGTCTAAAGATGATTACTGAAAAATAAACAAACTATATTTAGAAATAGTTAAAGTACTCTAGGGTGCTTTATAACTCTTGGCTTTATTAAAAAGTGCTTTTAAAGTTGAGCACATACTGTGTGCGGGACACCAGGTGAGGGCTTTTATTATAAAGAAACATAAATAATCAAGGCCTGTCTTCAGGGAGCTTAGAGGCTAAGGGAGGAAACAAGACAGAAGTGTAAAATATGACTCTAACACAACTAGAAATGTATGAACAAAGGTTGTAGACAACCTGCACTGTTCTGAGGACAGCTCTCCTGAGGTGCCATGTGATCATGACTCAGCCACAGATTTACTGTATTGAAATTTTTAACTTTTTCTTCATTTTAAGTAGTAAATACAGACGTTTCTCTTTATTGAAACATTTTCATTTAATCTTCAGATGTTAAGCATCAACTTCAAGTATGAGACTATTCTAGGCACTGAAAGGAGGATGGTATCGCTGGTGTTAACAAATTTTCCCAATGAATATTTCTCCAGCTGAATGAAGGTCTAATAAGAAAAAATCAAAGCATCCTGTTTTAAAGGCAGTGTATGACACTGGATTTCCCCAGAAGCTGACCCCAAGATAAGACTGCGATTGTAAGTGGCTTGTTTTGGAGGTGATCCCAAAAAGCACCAGGAGAGGAGTAAAGAAGTGAGACAAGCAAGCAAAGGAGCGATAAGAAAATGAGCATTACTGAGTGTGTTCCTGCTGTGAGCCACTTGGTTTGGTCCTGGTAGGGAATCTTGAGATACTGCAGAAGATGGCTCAGTTAGGCACCTGAGAAGTGAAGGCACCTGGGTTTCTTTTAACCCTCCAATTCAATTTCTTCATTGGTTGATGGCTACAAGAGAGGAATTAAAATTCTTGGCACTTGTGGACTGCCTGTTCCAGGTTGGAAAGGAAAGTCCTCCGCCAGCTGTTCATAGCTGGATGCCCAACTGTGTGCCTGGAAAAGATGTATCTCAAGAGAGAAGGGCACAGTACTAACAGTGTGAGCTGTAGAAAGGTGAAATAGCATCCAGACAGGATCCTTAAAGAGGTCTGTTCAGGAGGTGGTATTTCAGTAAGCGGACAGGTGGAGGTGGTAGCATGATGATGGCTTTGACAGGAATTACCACAAGCCCAGAAATGTAGAGATGGGAATGGGCATGTAGTAGTCACTTGAGGCACTATCCCTGGAGAATGGAGTTTAGGATTCACAAGAAGGGAAGAGAAAAGGAATATA
Source organism: Thryonomys swinderianus (assembly GCA_004025085.1). NCBI lineage: Eukaryota > Metazoa > Chordata > Mammalia > Rodentia > Thryonomyidae > Thryonomys > Thryonomys swinderianus. The sequence goes on from PVIC010021606.1 coordinate 1,320, forward strand.
GCTTAAAATGTAAAGCATAACCAGGATAAGGCTCTACATTGTACTATCCTGTAGGAATCAGAAAGACTATGTTTAAATACTAGAAAGACACGACTGAAGTTTTAGTTTCCAAGATTGCTCTAGCAGTCTCAGAATGTTCAGGATACCCCAGGAGGGATGGAGAAAATGAGATATAATTGGCACTGGTACAAGTGTACTGACAGGACAGACAAGCAATACAGACAGGGACACTTTGCGCAAGACTCCCAGGCCTGGTGGCTAGAGAGAAAAAGAAAAGAGAGGGCAAAGGCTCTAGCATGACAACCAATGCCTCACTAGGATTGCTGCTGTCTTTAAGTGAGGTAATAAATTATAGCAGGAAGAAGATTTTTTTGTTGTTGTTTGGAATTTGGATCTATTGAATTCAATGTGGGCTCTTATTCCAGAGATACCCAGCTAGCCATTTTAGAAAGCTCCATCTGGATCCTCAAGAGAGAGCTGGGGCCAGACATTACACATTTGGGATTCCTTACAAGGAACAGAATAAAATGAGACTATCATAGGTTGGCATTCAGAACTAGTAATGTTTTCCTGAAAATATAATTAGGAATCATCATTTCTGGATGCTCTCTAATCAGAACTTCCCTTCCCATGTTTGTTTTAAATATGGGACTAGAAAGCTTATGGGGCTATAAAATATAAAGCCTTCTTTGAGTATAATTCATGTCTACAATCAGGATATAGAAATTACAAATGTAAGTTGAGGATAAGTGACAAATGCATTGTTCATATCTTTGAAAGTACCTGATCACTGTATCCTGACAGCAGTGATTGACTGATTCCAGAAATACTCCAGTTGTGTTCCACGGAGGGGAGCTACTAATTATAAAGTATGAAATAAAGCAGTTATCCAATACATACTTGCCAAGCATCTCTGACCTGAGTCTCTTTTCCAAAGACTGTGTACTTCATATTTATATCTGCAGAAGCTCTCTGCAGAGTATTTCTTGAGCAACCTTAGGCTATCTGTCTCCTATTTTCTTCACTAGAGTCTAGCAGAAAATTAGCGATGAAGAGGTGTTGAAGTTTGTGGAGGCTCAATGAATAATGAATTGTTTTCTTGAGATTTGACTCACAGGACATTAGGCCAATGAAGAACAACATAGCATCTTTATCATCATATTATCATCACCATCGCTATCATCATCAACACAATAAAGACCAAATTAGAGCATATGGTCTGGAAGAGGAACAACCCTGAACATCCAAATGCTGAATCTCTGAATTAGCTTTATTCATCAAGTTATCTTTAGAAGTCAGCAGGTCATGGTCACCCCCTGTGGTAACTCACCTTGTAAAACAAACTGGAGGCATGGAAAAGCCAACCAGAACTCATGCTCCCAGAGGTTCATTCTCAAAAAATATATGTAAAGGAACAGGGGAGAGCCATGTACATCCAGTTCCTTATCCTGTAATCACAAATAAAGTTACATACATGGATGTCTCATATGCTGAAAACACAAGTCCATCTGAAGACATTTTCCCCTTCTTTGTTACCTCCTTGTCTTTTCCGGAAATCCACAGTCCAAAGATTGAAGAAGAGTTAGACAACAGAATGGAGAATTACAGAAGTCCTCAGAGATCACAGCCTGGGCCTCAGGAAAAGGTAGAGAAGTGACTTGCCCAAGGTCACACACTTAGAAGATCTTAACTCATTATTCCTTAAATTAAAAACAAAGTCTTGAGGGCTGGAGATTTAGCTCAGTGGTTCTGGCCCCTGCCTTGCAAGCACAAGATCCTGAGTTCGATCCCCGGTAACCACATACAATGCTGGGTGTGGTAACTCACACTCATCAGTAATCAATACCACATACCACATACCACAGTGCCAGGTGTGGTGGCTCACGCCTGTCATCCCAGCACTTGGGAGGCAGAGGTAAGAGGATTGCTGAGTTCAAGGCCTGCTTGAGTTACATAGTGAGCTCAGGGCCAGCCTGAACTACAAAGGGAGACCCTGTCTCAAAAACAAACAAAAAAAACCAAAGTCTTGAAAAGTGTGTCGTTACATTATTCCATAATTTTGTGCACAACTCAAAGGCATCTTTGAGAAGCAACATCAGCCAGATGATGATGGAGTTTCCAAAGAATTGCTCATCCAGAGAGAGGACTTACCCAAGCAGCAAGTTTCCATGGCTCCTGCTTATCCTGACCTGAGTGATTTGCAGGATCACTGTGTGCTCCCTCTCTTACTCTCAGCAGCTCAGATCTTCTCAGAAACCTGCAGAATAATTTATTCTGATCAGCTGCTTGTGTGTAATTATCTCCCCAGAGCACAAGACATGGCACATAAGAGATATTCAAGAAATGGTGGATAATGAATGAATAAAGGAACAAATAATTAAATAAGATTTCATTCTGTTTCAGAAAGAGATATGGGATGAAAAAAATAAATTCTGTTCCAGTTGTGGCAATAAAAAAACACAGTAATGAAATACATCAGTCTACTAAACCCTGTCAAAAATATTTTCTAAACTTTTTGGCCTGAAATGAATAATTGTTAATACTAATAAAGAATTATTATTCACATTGACTTATTTGAATGGAAAGGAAAGCTGCTGCAGGAAAAATCCAATTTTTTAAAAAAATTAATACTTTATTAGGAACAATCCTAACTATCACAGAATCCCCCAAATAAGCAAAAAAAAAAAAAAAAAAGTGAACACTAGATGAAGGTCAGGCCTGAGCAAAGTGTCTTTCTTATCACATCAGCCCCGGAACAGTTAAGGTTTATATTTATGCCAGGAAGTTTACCTACACAAAACTCATCACCATTCTGTGAAGTAAGTACTGCAGACTTCAACTCCTGAGGACTTTATGCCAAAGGAAATGAGCCAGACACAGAAAGAAAAAGTGTGTGATTCCATTAATACCTGTGCAATGGTTCTCATGTTCCATTCAAAATATGCTGAAATTTAATTGTCGTTGTGACAGTATTAAGAAATGGGATCTCTAGGAGGCCATTAATGCTGCTGTGGTGGGAGTGGCTTAGCTATTTAGAGTGAGGTTATTTGTTATAAACTGATCCTCCTCTTGCCCTCTATGTCTCACCACGAAATGACTTGTTGTGTTATGTGACAGCAAAAGGACCCTCATGAAATGATGGACAGTTACATGTACACTACACCCTTGAACTTCTCAGCCTCTAGAATGTGGGCCAAATAAACTTATATTGTTTACAATTACCAGTCTCATGCATTCTGTTATAGAAAAGAAAACAAAGAAAATTGTAAAACATCAGATTTACAGAGATAGAGAACAAAACAGGGGCTACCAGAAGCAGAGGCAGGGAAGGAAATAGGGAGATGTAGGACAGAGGACACAAAGCAGAATATCTACAAGATGAACACGTCTGGAGGTCTAATGTACAGCATGAGAAGTATAGATTATAAAGTCAAACTCTATTTGATACATCTGTGAAATGAGTAGATTTTAATTGTTCCTGTCATACAAGAAAGGAATAATCCTGAATGGTGGATATGTTAATTTGCTTCACCACAATAGTCATTTGCTATCAATATAATAATGTCATCTTGTATACATTAAATATGCACAAAAAATTGATTCTGAGGAAAAAAGTTACCATAAACTGCATGCTATGTCCCTTCACAATGTTAAGCTGTGAAAGACTAAACTTACATTATATAATATATCTCTAAGTTTGCTTCTTTCTCCTTTGGCTAAATTTTTTCTCTTGTTCATTCACACATCAGTCCATTAATATAAAAAAGTATTTATTAAACAGTAGGTGAATAGGCCAGACATGATGGTGCACCCTATAATCCCTGCACTCTGGGAAGCTGAGGCAGTCATCTGGGGAGGAGGATCCCAAGTTTGAGCCCAGTATAGGCAGTTTAGCAATATAGCAAGACTTTTCACAAAATAAAAATTATATAAAATAAAAAGAACTGAGAATGTAGCTCAGCATGAAGGCCCTGGTTCAGTCTCCAATACTGCAGAATAAAAAATTGAGATAGATAGATGATGGATAGAGATGATAGATAATTTATATTAATTTAATTTAATTTATTTTAAAATATTATATATAAATCAATTGATTTAACTCATTGATTAATGAAATTAAAACAAAATGCTACTTAAAATAACATCACAAAGAAGAAAACACTAGAGAATAAATTTGGCAAAGATAATGCAAGACTTGTACATCTCAAATCACTAGAAGATCTAACTAAATGGAGAGACATTCTGTGTTTATGAAATGGAGGACTCAACATTATTCATCTGACCATTCTCTTTACATTGATCCCTGGATTTTATTTAAATGTCGGTGTTTTTTTTGAAGAAATTGACAGAGAAATAGAAACATTTATATGGAAATTAAAAGTACTTGGAACAGCCAAAACAATTTTTTAATCACAGAGTTAGAGCATTTTCACATACAGATTTAAAACCTTACTATAAATTTAGTTATCAAGACAATGGTGGACAGGCATGAGAATAGACAGATCAATGGAAGTGAACTGAGAATAGTGAAATAAATCACCATAAGCATATTCAACTGAATTTTGGAAAAGGTACCAAGGTAATTTATTGTGAAGAGGATTCTGTTTAACAAATAGATTCATGTAAACCTTTACTTCACACCTTACATAGAAAATTAGCTCAACATAATATATAGATTGAAATGTAAGAGCTAAATATAGAGCTTTTAGACTAAAACAAAGAAGAAAATATTCACGACCTAGGACTAGGCAAAGATTTCTTAGCTATAACATCAAAAGCACAGCCCACACAAGAAACGAAAAGGACTAGCCTCGATAGTCGATAGAGTTGAAGGCCATCCTGAAGCAAATGGCAAGACAATGTCTCAAAAAGTAAATAAATACATAATTGAACAAAAAACTAAATGATAAGTTAGATATCAACAAAATTTAAGCTTTTCCAGTTAGAAGTGCTCATTAAAAAATGAAAATAAAACAAAAAGCAAAAGACTGGGGGAGATGTATGTAAAACTCATATCAAAGTAAAGGACTTGTATGGAGCATATCTGAAGAACTTACACTGCTCAATAAAAAGACCAAGAAAATAAAAAATCAAAACCTGTCCAAAGGGAATGAAGAATTATAAACAGGCATTTCACCAAAGATTTTGTGGACCCTTGATTTACAAACTCGATTGGCTCCTGAAGGCTGGTTGTAACTCAAGTTGGTTATAAGTCAATACAGCAGAGATCTGGATGTTTACCTTAGTACACACTATAGGAAACAAGAGGCAGATGAATTTTCCATTAACTTCATTAACCCAAATTGTTCAGATGTCAGGCTGGTCATAAATTGAGGGTCCCCTATATATGAATAAATATTAAACACATAAAAACAGTGTTAGGCATGTGAACATTAACATCAGATCATCAACATCATTATTTATTAGGCTAATGCAAATGAAAACTACAATGAGATTCCATTTTATATCCACCAGAGTTTCTAGAAGATAAACAATAATAAACATTGATGAGGATGTGGAGAAATGGGGATACCATCCATTTCTGGTAAGAACAGAAATTATATCACTATTTTTGGGAAAAAAAATTTAGCAGTTTCAAAAAGTTATTCTTAGGTATCAAACCAAGATAAATGAAAATATATGTCCAAATGAACACTGGAACCAGAATCTTCATACCAGCAAACACTGGAAAAAACTCAAATATCCACCAATTTGTGAAAAGACAGAAAAACTAGGGTCTACTGATTTAACAGAATACCACTTAGCAATAAAGATGAGCAGATTGTGATACATGCTGCATGGTGCATGGTCTTCAAACAATGTGAAGTAAAATAAGCCAGAATATATATATATTCTGGCTTATTTTATATATTTTTAAACTTTATATATATATATTCTATATATATCTATATTTTATTTGTATATATTCTATATAGAGATGTATATATTTATTATATATAGATAATATATATTTATATATCTATAAATATATCATATATGTTTACTTATTTATATATATTTATATATTCTATATTTTTTTAAGAGATAGAAAATACATCAGTTGTTGCCTGGCAGTGAAGGTATGAGGTGGAAATAACTGTAAATGAATATGAATGATCTAATTTGAGTGACAAAAATGTCCTATTAATGAATGACAGTGACAATTGTACCACTCACTGAAGTTACCAAAAATCATTGAGGTTGAGGGTGGTGGAGCACATCTTTAATACCAACACTCTGGGAGTCTGAGACAGGAAGATCACAAGTTAGAGCCAACCTGGGCAACTTAGTGACTTAATGAGACCCTGTTTCAAAATAAAGAAATAGAAAGGGCTGAGCCCCGTGGGAAGGGCCTGGGTCAGTATCAGGTGTGGAAGTGAAATCACTGAGTTGTATGTTTGAGGAAAGTGAGTAATGTATAAAATATACCCCAATAAAGTTGTTAAAAAATACAATAAAGTGGGCCGGAGATTTGGCTGAGTGGTTCCAGCACCTGCCCAGCAAGCACAAGGTCCCTGGTTCAATCCCAGTAACCACATACAACACTACTGTGTCTGATGACTCATGCCTATCAGCAATCAGTACCACATACCACAAAGCTGGGCATGGTGGCTCACACTTGTAATCCCACCACTCAGGAGGCAGAGACAGGAGGATTGCTGAGTTTGAGGTTTGCCTGGGGCTACATCATGAGTTTAGACCCAGCCTGAACTACAATGTGAGACCGTTTCAAAAATATAATAAATAAACAAACAAATTAAACTTTAAAACAAATTAGTAAAAGTTAATGCATCTTTTGACTCTAAATATGATACTCATTATTCGCTCAAACTTGTAGTCATTACTGAAATATTCCTAGTCTTCTGGGCCACTGCAGACCAGATATCAAGGCCTTCCTTGTTCATCCTGTAAATGCCATTGCATGAACCCATTTTTAAATTTTTCTTTTTAACACAATCTCATTAATACAGCTTTGCCTCCCCTCTGTTACTTAATTTTATTACAAGTATAGGTAGCTTCTGCAACTTTACTTACTTCTTGATTAATCATGAGATTCATCTTCCGCTACATTGGTTTCATCAGTTTGTACTTTTCTAGACATTAATGGTTCCCACAGCAGGTAGGACACTGTGTGTGATGGTTAATTTTAGACATCAATCTGACTGGGTTAGGGTACAGTCAGATAGCTGCTAAAACATTACTTCTTGGAGTTCATGCTAACCCTGGGCTCACCATGTACCCCAGGCAAGCCTCAAAATCACAGAAATCCTTCTGCCTCTGTGTCCTGAGTACTGGGATTAGAGGCATGAGCAACCCTGCCCATCATTGTGCTGTGTGTGTGGTACTGATTGGTGGTGGGTGTTAGTCACCATGCCTGGCATCGCGGTACGTGGTTACCAGGGATTGACCCTGAAACTTCGCAGTTGCAAGGCAGATACCAGAACCACAGGGCTAAATCCCCGGCTTCCAGACATTTTTGAACCAGTAGACTATGAAGACACATCCTCAGTCATGTGGGCATCACCCAATTCATCGGAGGTATGAACAAAACAAAAATAAAAATCTGCTCTTTTCCTCTTCTGGTATATACACATTTACTGCCCTAAATAGCAGAGCTTTTCTGGTTCACAAATCCTACATTTTGGAGTAAGAGTTAAATCACTGTTTCCCTTTTATCTAGCTTGCAGACTGTAGATCATGAGAAAATTTAGGCTCCAACATCAAGTGAACCAATTCCCATAATAAGTTTTCTCATATTCCATTTGACCCAGATATTCCCCTTCAAAGTACTTTCCAGAAAGAGTTAAAGATGTCACATTACACGTGATACATGTATGTTCGTGTCTATAGCAACACAGTTCATAATAGCTAAATCCTGAAGCAGCCTATATAACCATCAACAGATGAATGGAGTACTATTATACACAATGAAGAACTATTTTGCCATAAGGAAGGATAAACGTCAATCATTTGTGGGAAAAACAGATGGACCTTGAACCCATAATGTTAAGTGAAATTAATCAGACATACAAGCTTAAATATTACATGATATTCCTTAGATGAGAAACCCAAATTGTAAATAAGGAGCAAAATTTTAAAAAGTTAATAGAAAGTAAGGAGTTAAATCTTTCTCAAATGGGAAGGGGATGAAGAGATAAAGGAAGGAAAAGAGATGAAAAAGTGAATTCAGATGTGTTATATACATGTATCAACTCCATAACAGGAAGTAAACATGAATTACCAACGTGCACTAATAAAAAATAAACTAAAAAATAAATAATTATTTTTTCTAGATCTCTTTCAGTTGTTTCTCTGGAGAACTCTAACATACTGCAACAATGTCTTTCTTGTTTGGACCTGCTTTATAGTTCTAATTTCAATTTTCACTCTTATTACAATTCCTTTTACTATATTGGTTTCCTCAATGTCCCCCATGTTAGTTTCTACAGTTAGCTATAACAAATTACCACCAACCATGTGGCTTAAAACAACGTATAGTGTTCTCTTTCAGTAGTAGAGGAAGGAAGTCTCAAATCAGCCTGTCTGTGTAGTTCTTACAGAATGGATCCTTCATTGCATCCCTGTGGCAGGCAGTTCCTAGTGTTCCTCGGTTCATAGGCTCATCATCCTAATCTCTGCTTCCATCTTCACAGGGCCTTGTTCATTCTCTCTTTCCTTCCAAGAACATTTGTCATTGATTTAGGTCCCACCCTAACCCATGATGTTCCTCTTGAGATCCTTAGTTCAATTTCATCCTTTTTCCAAATTAGGTTACCTTCACCAGTCTTCAGGTGGATGTATTTTGGAGGGTGAGAAGCAGCCTTCAGTCCATGGTATTCCCCTTGGACATTTGAAATTTCCACATTTCCATATTTCCACATTTGAAATTTCTTTTCCGTTCTCTTTCTAAATCCTGATCAGTTCCAGTGTCTGGCCTCTCCTCAGCAGAACACCTTATATTCATTTCTTCTTTTCCAAATTCTTGTAGCATTCCCTGTACTGTTCACTTGTGCACTGTTTATGTTCTTGTTTGTAGGTCCTGCTTGCCAACCAGAGTTTAATCTCCCATAAGAGAATCTCCAACTCCAAAGCAGTGCTTCTCAACTTTGGCTACGTATCTGAATCACTTAGAGTTCTTTAAACAGACCACTCATCAAGGTTCTAATTGAAGTAGTCTGGCAGTGAGGGGGTGTCCCAGCATGTGTATTCTTTGAGAGCTCTCTTAGTTCATTCTGGTATGCAATCCAAGTTGAAAATCCACTATTGTAAAGCCTGCTTTCTCAACCAGGAAAGACAAAATTGTTTTATTTAAAATCTTTGATGATAGCTTATCATCCTTCAAAAGGCCAAGTACATAAAAAGATATACAGTGCTATATATCTAACAGCATTAAAATTTAATTAGGGAAAAATACTTTAAATGGCTCCTTAAGGGGGCAGTAATGAAATATATGCTGAGAAATACTGTTGTAATGCATAACAAAATTACCTGTGGAGCTGGATAAAATGCATATGGCCATATCCTCAGATATTCTGAGGGGTTTCAGCTATGCCTCTGAATTCTGTATATTTAACACTGACTAACATTTATCACATGCTTACTGCATGCCAAGTATTGCACTGAGACACACATGTGTCCTCTTCACATTCCCGACAAAGGAACAGAAGCACAGAAACCAATTTACCCAAAGTCAGCCAGCTGGTTAGTGAGCAGCAATAAAAGATGAGCCCAGACACTCATACATATGTAACTAATGTGTAATCATTGGGCCTCAAGTACCAAAGCTTGAGAACCACTCAAAGTTCTCTTGCCTTCTACAAATAGCAGAATGCTTCATACACAATAAATGACCAGGACACAAGTAACGGACCAAGGACCTGCCAACTAAACAAGAGCAAGGTTAAAGGGTACGTAATATTGACATCATCAGCCAGGGACAAAGGAGTTAGATTACATGGGCTGTCAGGTTATTAAATGAACAAAAATGAATAAGCCTTTGTCCTTACCCTAGGGGTATAGGCAGTATGTGGGAAGCCTCCATTGTATTACTGGTGATGGTTAACAGAGTTAAACCAACCAAAATCTCAAAATGCTCATGCCTCATGCTTCTACAAACCACTTGATTTGGGACATCTTTAGAGTGATGATTAACTGCTGTTCTTTTTTTTTTTCTTTCCAGTACTCAAATTGAAGTTGGAGGTGCTCTATCACTAAGATCTATCCCCAGATCTTTTTATTTTGAGATGGGATCTTATTAGAATATGTAAACTAGCTTCAAATTCGCAATCATCCTTCCCCAGTCTCTGGAGTAGCTGGGATTACAAGCATATACCACCACACCCAACAGAATTAACTTTTCCTAAAGAATGACAAGTTTTATTCACTTGTGTGCAAATAGACACACCTTAAGGACACACTAATAAGTGAAATAAATAGATCACAGATAAGTAAATACCATATCTTTTCTTTGGTATGAGAACCTGTAGTTTAAATGAGTTCTAGAATGTATGGTAGATTTTGTGAAATAAGAAATACTCAAATGGAATGTGGTAGGGGAAAGTAATAAGGGGAAAGAATAAATATGATTTGAAAAGAAAAAGGAAGCACATGTATATAGTGGGTGTGGGGGGGGTGTTAGGTGGTTTGGGATATAGGTAAAAATGAGAATTAACTCATGTCATATACTGGCCCAAATTCCCCAATGTTGAGTGTGATTGTGAGCTGTATATAAAATGTTCCAATAAAGAATTCAATTTAAAAAAAAAAGACACCCTATCGGAAGTCATATAGTACATAATTAGAAAACTAGTCTGAGAAACGTGAGTCTATCTATTTGAAACAGTGTTTCTCAATGTACAGAATAAAGTTACAGGACACAAAGGCAACCAACTATTTTGATTTACAGTTATCACAATATTTTAAAAAATGTGTGATAGGGTAATAATTATGTTTCTTATTAACAGTTTTAAGATATCTAGTGACAAATCTAAAAACAACTTAATTTGAAGTTGTGATGAATGTAAATGCTATTTCAAGCTATTCATAACAAGTGAAATGTGATAACAGAAATATCTGTGATTTCTATTGGTGTTGGAGTCATTGGTACCACTAAAACTAATGTGATTTGTTGCCAAATTCTTAGTAGGCAGAAATGCTAATTTGCAATTACACATTAGTGAAAATAAAGTGTACAATTTTTCCCATCTTTAAGCGCCCTGTGGGAATGCATGGACCTGTGGATATCAGGTTTAAAAAACCATTTATGGCATGAAAAGCACTAACAGCTTAATTAGATCTGCTTAATCCTGTCCAGTTTCGTCCATCTTGGCTTAAAGAATCTCCTTAGGTGAGCTCCATAACTGTTTGTATCTTTTTCCACCTCAGGACAGTCTCTTGACATTGCAGTACTTTGGACCCACTGACCCTTATAATGACAAGAATTAAGCTGTGTTGTGGGGATTAGTTAGAAGTTTTTCTGGAAAGGAAAGCAGCTTTCATGGTTATGTACTTTGCTTAACAATCAACTGGAGATTCCATAAAAAATGCAGATTCTAGCCGGGCGTGGTGGCTCATGCCTATAATCCCAGCAGTCGGGAGGCAGAGACAGGAGGATTGCTGAGCTCAGAGCCAGCCTGGGCTACAAAAGCGAGACCCTGTCTCAAAAAAAATGCAGATTCTTGGATTCTGCCCCCCCCCCCCACTTCCCTATACATGCCTGGCCCAGAGCTGCTGGCTCAGCATGTTTAAGCAGGGCCCAGGAATCTGAATTCTAAATGTTCATCCAGATGATTGCACAGCTGCTGCATATACATTGGCCCACAGTCTAGCTCATAAGAGATCTCTTTTGAGACCTTGGGTGCTTCTGAGTGTAAGAGAATTTAACATGCACCAAGCCTTCCAGAGGATTTCCCAACAGTTACCAGGTGATTCCCTCAGGCAGATGGCCTACGGATGCTGCAGTTTAACTCGAAGGACTCATCTTGAGAGCAGAGCAGTTTTGTTCCTGTTCTCAACAAAATCTTTGGATGAAATCTTCCTCTTTCATACATCTCCAGTCTTCTCTACCACATCTTTATCCCATGCACTCCAAAGATGAAAAGGAAAACCTTCATTCATAGCAAGACTTGAACCCTAACAAGGGTGACTGGTAAGTATTCTGATGGTTCGAAGGCCCTGTAATTTGCAGCACATAGGGAAAGGACTTTTTTGACTCAAGAGGCTTGATCTCACAGCACATGGAATAACTCTTTCATAATCTACTTATCTGTAATCTGGAAGATAAATTCAGACAGTGTTAAGAGAACAATGACAAAAGCCCCTCTTGTTATTCAACTCTTGACCTTTCCTTGAAAAGAAATACAAGAGAGATCTCTGTGGTTTCTGGATCCTTCTATATTCTTAGTCTCTCTAGTCAAGACTTTACTAGAAATTTAACTAAAGCTCTATCTAGTAACCAGGTAGGAAGAATACTCATCAGTTACTGAATGTGTCTAAACTGATAAGTTGAAACAGTAGTTCTCTAATACTGACAAAAAAACAAAAGTCATATTTCCCTGACATATTACATATACATTATAGGTAATATTATGCTAAATTACATTATTTAGCAATTACATTATGGTTTATTTTCCCCATGTTATTATAGGGATATTTATGGTCTTGGCAGTTAATTTCTCAGTGTTTTACATTTTTAAAGCTTCCTATTTAATAGGTAATTGGTCAGTGAAATACACAATTTATTAACCTCTCCAGTGTTCCATGTATCTCTCACAAATAAGAACAGCACTTCTTACTAGTTTTGTGGGTGTTTTTCCTTTCTGTGATTTCTCTCCAGTGTTTAGAACAAAGTCTGACACAGACAACATTTATAGGAGAAATTCTCTACCAGACATTGTACTTACTACTTTATTGTAGTTAATCTCATTTAATCTGATGAATTAAATCTTCCTTAGCAAATTCTATGAGGCTAATTAGAGTTATTATCACATTCCCATTTTATAAGCTAGGAAACACAAGTCTAAAATTAAATGCTGAATGTATTTCCAATGCTCAAGGAATCACTAGAAGAACTAGCACTAACACTGGAAAGTGGTTAGACCCAGAGGCTTATACTTGATAGTCCTGAGGTTGGCATCTTACCAACAAAGCTGAATTTGGCCTGAGCTTGTTTTTTGGACCTCAACTCATTTACATACATTGCCTATGAATACCTTTTTCAGAGGTTGCAAAAAACTAATAGCTCACAAAAACTGTAATTGTTAAACTAATGCTTTTAGAAAATGTTTGCCAAACCCTAGAAAAGGCCACTCTAAAAGATGATGTGAAATAAGGAATATTATGGATCCTTACTTTTCTTTGTAGTTTAGTTTTGTTTTAGTTTTAGTTTTTTGAGACAGTATCTTGCTTTATAGTTCAGGCTGGCCCTGGATTCAAATGTAACCCAGACTAGCCTCGAACTCATGGAATCCTCCTGCCTCTGCCTCCTGAGTGCTGGGATGTGAGCCACTATGCCCAGCCCAAGTCCTTATTTTTTTATACTTCAATAAAGAATAAATAAAACAAAGGGTATTCTTGGTATGGTGACCATATTTTGACAAACAGTATTACTTTAATACATTAAAGTAAACAGCCTTTTTTTTCACTTTTTTTTTTTTTTTTTTTTTTTGAGACAGGGTCTCGCTTTGTAGTTCAGGCTGGCTCTGAGCTCACCATGTAGTCCAGGCAAGCCTCGAATTCAGCAATCCTCCTGCCTCTGCCTCCCGAGTGCTGGGATTACAGGCGTGAGCCACCATGCCCGGCACTTTTTTTTCACATTTTGAGGATCAAATGTAAGGCTCTGTGTACACTAGGTAAATGCCCTATCACTGAGCTACACTCCCAGTGCTAATTCATTTTTTAACACTCCTGATGTCCAAGGACCACTTGATTTTAAAAAATAAAAATACTCTGGCCGGGCGTGGTGGCTCACGCCTGTAATCCCAGCACTCAGGAGGCAGAGACAGGAGGATTGCTGAGTTCGAGGCTTGCCTGGACTACATAGTGAGCTCAGAGCCAGCCCGAACTACAAAGTGAGACCCTGTCTCAAAAAAATAAATATACTCTGGAGAAAGCTTAGCTGAAAGCCAAATCTAAGGAAATTGCAGAATCCAAGGGCATGAAGAATCATCGTGTCTCACACTTGGTACAGATGGACAAACAAAGTTTTGGGACCCGCTACTAGTTATTCCTCTACTTTTCCCTCTTTCCAATACCTCTCATCACTGTGCTCCTTCTACCTCTTAATCAAATACATAAGACCCATAATTAATGCCTCTCACTGATAATCTCAGTTGCAATATGACTCCGGGGCTCAAATTCCTGGTTAAAGCATCTAATGGACCACGGCTGAAGAAACATGCAGGACGAAGGTTTCTTTCTTCTGAAGTTGTGGGGGTCAAATTTTTCTAGAAACTATGTAAAGGAGGACAAAATGATTGTCAGCATTAACATCCCTAGTTGCAGTGATTCTCAAAGTGAGAATATAACTTCTGTACTGAACTACTGTCAGGATAGGTAACTTCTGGATAACTTCTGTACGGAACTACTGTCACTCAAGGAAATATGTTGTATCTTTCACTTTTGCTTGTTTGGTAGAAGGTATAAAACAATGCTCTTTTGTGATTTACAACAATTTATCACACTAAGAAAAAGAAACGAGATATTTTGGAATTAACCCAAACATGATAAATGTTGTTTCATGAAATAGTTAATTTAGTATATATATATTCTAAACACAAAATAATTAAATAGGGTCATGGAAATGACAACTTGCATTACTCCGATATGCTGTACATATACTTTTCCTTGGGCTCCTTAAACTGATCTACATATTTTCTTGCCCTCTGCTTACTGTTTGTAATATTTATGCTTAGCAGAACAAGACTGTCAGTAAGTGCCCAGGTTTACTAGGTTTCTTTTTCCACACAGTGTCTGATCTATTAGTGGATTTTAATGATGTGATAGTGTCTCTATTTCATTCATCTTATATTTTCTAGCACATTCTTAGAATTATATTTATAATGCAGATTAATCCACTTACAAACTCATATCTGAGGTTATAATATTGACCTGCAAAATTAATCGTATACTTGAGTTGCTCACTTGCCAGCTAAGTGTAATTGTTCTGACGAGTGGTTTCTTCTGTACATGGAAATGACAATCCTTTCCCAGTTTAACTCACACTTGTATTGTTCCCTTTATGGAAAAAAGACACTTTTTAATTAGGTGATCCAGACTGGTGTTGTATCCCCAGATCAAAGAACACTGTCTTCCTTTATAAAAGTCTAGATTATTCTGGATTGAGACTATGAATTTCCTGAACAACTGTAAAATTCAAAGCATTGGGCTAGAAATTCAGGGCACAAAATGAGTAAGATGGTTGCTGTCCTCAAAGAGCTTGCATGTTTTAGGAAGCAAGGATTTTAACATTAATTGTGTTGTCATGATTATTAGTTTGTTACAATAGGATAGAATGATGAATAATACCATGAGAAAACAGAAAAAAGAGGCTATTAATTATTCTGAGAGTGAGACAAGGAAAATTTCTTTTGATGCAGTCTTTGAGTTTGGCATGGAGGAAAAGAAAAATTTTGGCAAAAGAGAAAAACATGAAAAAATACTCATAGAAAAGGGAAAATAACTAAATTAATGAAAGAATATCTAGGATCACTACATTACATTGAATAAGGAGGTCAAAAATAAAACTGGATAAATTAAATAAGATTATAATGTAAAAATCATAACTAGCACTCAGGAGGCTGAGACAGGAGGATCATGAGTTCAAGGTTAACCTAGATTACATAGCAAGACTATCTAAAAATGTGATGGTAATAAAAAAGGAAACAAAATTTATGTATATAGGGAGTGAGGTGTTGTGGGGAATGGGGAAAAAATGAGAATTAAATTGTGTCATATTCTGGTACAAATTCCCAATAAAAAAATAAAAAATGAAGAAAAAGAAACCAACAATTTACCAGAAAGCCTTACATGCCTTTAAAAGATAATCCATGTGTCAACCTGGATATCTTTTTTTTTTTTTTTTTGAGACAGGGTCTCACTTTGTAGTTCAGGCTGGCCCTGACCTCACTATGTAGCCCAGGCAAACCGCCGCAAACTCAGCAATCCTCCTGTCTCTGCCTCCCGAGTGCTGGGATTACAGGCGTGAGCCACCACGCCCGGCATTGTGGTATGCGGTGTTGATTGTTGGTGGGTGTGAGTCTCCACGTCCAGCATTATATGTGGTTTCTGGGGATCGAACTCAGGACCTTGCGCTTGCGAGGCAGGCACCGGAACCACCGAGCTAACCCTCCAGCCCCAACCTGAATATCTTAGTTGCTTCCATCAACGTTCATCTGCTATCAATCCAGTTTCTCTTCTTGAGCAACTAATGTATTTATTTATCCATTTACTCACTGCACAATTATCACTCGTCAAGAATCCTAGTTTGAGTTATTGTGACAAAGTCTGTGTTAGTTCTCCACCCTCAGCTCTCACTGTTATGCCTGTCCAGTGCTGCCACTCAGTTCTTACAGGAATTCCAATTCACTGTATGTGTAATCCACTGTCATATGTTTTTTCACATTGTCTCTTTTTTTTTTTTTGAGACAGGGTCTCCCTTTGTAGTTCAGGCTGGCCCTGAGCTCAATATGTAGCCCAGGCAAGCCTCGAACTGAGCAATCCTTCTGTCTCTACCTACCAAGTGCTGGGATTACAGGCATGAGCCACCACGCCCGGCACTGTGGTATGTGGTATTGATTGCTGGTGGGCATGAGTCTCCATGCTCAGCATTGTATGTGGTTACCAGGGATCGAACTCAGGACCTTGAGCTTCCTACCTCTGTACTACATTTTGCATATATATATTTTTTTCTATTTTTTTTTTTTTTTTTTTTTTTTAGACAGGGTCTCCCTTTGTAGTTCAGGCTGGCCCTGAGTTTACTATGGAGCCCAGGCAAGCCTTGAACTCAGCAATCCTCCTGCCTCTGCCTCCCAAGTGCTGGGATTACAGGTGTGAGCCACCACGCCCAGCATTGTGATGTGTGGTACTGATTGCTGGTGGGTGTGAGTCACCACACCAGACACTGTGGTTTGTGGTTACCAGGGATTGAACTAGATACCTTGAGCTTGCAAGGCAGGAGCTAGAATCACTGAGCTAAATCCTCGGCCATGCTTTGCATAATTTTCAGGCCTATCTTCCAATTTACCATTTCTGGCTTCAGAATTATCTAATCTGCTCTTCAATCAACCTATTGAATTTCTTTCAAATATCAGAATTTTCATGCCTGAAGGTTCTGTGTAGTTTATTTTCAAATTATCTTGGCCATCTTTTAGTCTTCTCTGTTTTGTTTTTTTTTTTTTTTTTTTCGAGACAGGGTCTTGCTTTGTAGTTCAGGCTGGCCCTGAACTCACTATGTAGCCCAGGCAAACCTCCAACTCAGCAATCCTCCTGTCTCTGCCTCCCGAGTGCTGGGATTACAGGCGTGAGCCACCACGCCCCCGGCACTGTGAAATGTGGTATTGATTGCTGGTGGGCGTGAGTCACCACGCCCAGCATTGTATGTGGTTACCGGAATCAAACTCAGAACCTTGACTTGCAAGGCAGGTGCTGGAATCACTGAGCTAAATCTCTGGCCCTAGTCTTCTATGTTTTTAAACTTATGTTAAACATATTGATAATTCAAATAGTCACAGCTTTTGTAAATTTATTGCTCTTTTGGCTCTTGCTCATTGTGGTCAGTATGTATTGTGATTTGTGATGGTGACCCAGTAACCCTTGGCATTTACCTGTAAGGCTTTTTTTTTTTTTTTTGAAGCCTGGACTGAAGGCACCTTTCCTCTATGAGAATGTGTTAACATTTTTCAAACCTTACAGGAACACTACCAACCTGGCATTACTGTGAACTTAATTTCACCTTGAAGTTTTCCAGACCGTGTGGGTGGTGTAAGTTCAGGCTGTAAGCCTCCACTGGTTGATTGGCTTATGGTTATAAATTTTAAGCAGAGGAATTTCCTCCTTCAATCAGTGCCAAAATATAAACCCTACAATTGTCCTTGGAGTTTTGTTAGGAAATGGGGAATAGGGTGGGTCTATTTCACTGCTCTACTAACTATACAGATTCATCCTGAGTATCTAGTTAGATTTCCCACTAAGCTCACTAAAAGTTAGTGAAATGTAAGAATCCTTGTTTAAAGAAGACCTTGCAATACATCTTTTGTGTCCAGTACTCCAAAAGACTCTAAGGTAAAAGTTTAAGTTCCAAATATTTGCAAAATGCTAGCAAAATGAAAGTTATCTTGAAGGTTCCCGTTATACCTTCACTTAGTTGTGGCATCTAAATATTCATGTTCCTTCTTTCTTGCCATATTGCTAAAGCATTTAAACAGAAGTTTCAGATGGACAGATAGACTGATAGATAGAAGATAGATCTGGGACACAGGGTTTGTGACGTTGCTGTTAGTTTGTTTTATTCGAGGTGGACATGTTAATCTGAGTGTCTCATGCATCATGTTGTCAGATACAGACGTCCCTTTTGTATGTCTTCTCTCCGGGTATCCCACTAGCTAGAACACTCTCAGCACTGTGCCACTTATCAACTTATTGCCTCAGTTGCAAATTCAGTCTTATCTGTCTGTTGTGTAAAAATGCAGCTGGCCTTTTAAGTAGTTTTTACATGTCACTTGACCGTGCTGAGCTCTACTCATAGAAGTGAGAAAGGGGTTTCTCTTCTTCCTCTTGTTCCTGTAGCTGGCTCCCTCCACGTGTGCAGCTTCTCTAACCCTAGGCTCCTACAGTGCACATGACACCCACCTCCTACTTTCATCCAACAACAGATTCCTGAGGCCCAGGCAGCTTTTCCAGTGCAGGGAACAACCAGCTGCTGCCTACCACCAGCTTGGGCTGCTTCCCAGTACAGTGCACTCAGTAATACACCTGTCTGCAAACAAATTTCCCTGATACCCAGGAGCTGTGTTTCCAGAATTTCATCACAGCAACTTTCCTACCATTCAGGGAGGCAAAGCTGTCATCTCTTCAGAAGGGCTCAGCCTTGTGGCAGAGAGGATGAGGAGCTCTTCTTGGAGCACAAGGCCTAGCGAATGGCTGATCTGCCATTTCTATATGCTTTGGAATTCTCTTTTCTTACTAGCCAATCCCTTGTTATTCAAATCTTGGTATAGTTAATTATTCTTGATATTACACTTTTTGTTTAACTTATTGTTTCACCTCCTGATTCTAAACAAACATATCTCTCCCCAATAAACTCCTTCATTGCCAAGATTCACTTCACTATTATCACCATTTTAATTTAGGTGTATTACAATGAAACAATTTTACAAAATTCCATTTTTATAAGTAAAAAATAGCTCCAAATTGGGAATTTTGAGTGTTTCAAATTAATATTTTCCATGTAGCTCCTACTTCATACCTTACCAGCACTCATTTCAGCACTGAATTGAAAATATCAATTTTTGAAATACTGTCATCTACTAAAAGATGGCAAATTCCTGAGAACAATTTTTAATCTTTTATGCCGAATGCCAAGTCCAATTCATAATTAATTACTATATGCTCAAAAATATCCTTGTTGAACTAACTGAATCCTGGCAAGTCATTTAGTCTCACGAATCTTCAGTTTTTTCCTTTTCTGATGAGGATCATTAACACTTGTTCTATCTAATTCTAAAGTTCTTTAAGTAGACTAAATGAATATTTGTTCATACTTCCTTAGTACATTTGTTCCTACTTCCTTAGTACATTTCCAGGCAGATCATGCAACTAAATGTGCTAGTTCATATGGGAAAAATAAGTGAAGAATCGCTCTTTTAATAATAAGCATTTATTTTCAAATATTATAATTAATTATAGAATTATTTGAAGGACACAAAAATTAAAACTAATATTATTTAAAATCCTACTAGCTACAGATAAAACTGCTAACATTTTCGTGTAACTATTTCTAAAATTTTTTGTGTACATTGTAAAAAGCTAAAATTTACAAAAAGCTTTATGTGATTCTTATCCTGCTTTTTCCATTCAAAAATTTTATGAGCATTTCCCTCTATCATTAAATATTCTTTGAAAATTATATTTTATTCACTGAGTAATATTCTGTTATATGGAAATTCATCAATAATCATAAAGTTATATGGAGATTTATAATATTTTAATTTTTTACAACCATTATAGTATTAAGATTCTTACAAATATTTATGTATGTTCTTCATTGTTTCTTAAAAGAAATATGTGGGAGTATATACTTGACCAAAGCATGCAAATAGTTCTGTGGTGCTTTTTGAAAACATTTGCCAAATTCCCTTCTAGTAACCATGCACTAATTTTTACTGCAGCAGGAAAATAGCATTTTAGTGCTTACTCAATAACAAAATGCTTTGGGGAAAAAATATCAGTTGAAATACCATTTAATTTTATTTGTACTTCTTTTATTTTTGGTAACTATTTTGCCTGTTTTCATTGGTCTCTTTATTCCTTTTGAACTATCTGTATGCACCCATTTTAAAAAACTTTTGGTCAACACATTTTTACTTTCTAATTTTTAAAACCTATCTATATATTTTGGGTTATTGATCAATCTTTCATATATTTTGATTTTTTAAATTTTTATTTGGATTTTATGACAAGTTTGTGAGGGTTTTTATTTTCATGCAGTCAACTGTCAGGATCACATATGGATACATAATCAATTTTTTTCCCAGTGTTTCTTGCATTGATTTTATGAAAAGGGTTATTCCCAATCCTGACATCAGATTACTGCTAGTCTACATTTTTCTATCCTGTCTTACAGATTTTATTATTTCAGTTTTGGTATAGCTTATGATATTTTTTCAAATATAATAATGCATTAATTATTTCATATTCTGAAAATTCATAAATGTAAAATCTTTGAAAACACTATCATCTTTGGAGGGATAGAGATTTGGAAGAGCTGAGTCACATGCTTAAGAATTAGTCATAAATATGATTTTTCTTTATTTGTTTTGTGATTGCCTGATAAAGTTTATAATGTCCATAAATGCCTAGCCTTTAGAGGTCTTTTATTATTTATGATTTTTATTAAAGAGTTCATTCTTTTCAACATGAGTTGGATTTGTCTGCTAAAGTGAATTTTCTTAGCTGATAAATGTTAGGTATGTTAATAGTCAATTGTCTTTTGTATTTGAAATACTGTCTCTGCTGAAGGTCTGGGGTGGTGTGTGTGCATGTGAGAGAGACAAAGTGTGTGTGTGTGTGTGTGTGTGTGTGTGAAATACATGACATCAATTTCAATGGACTGTAGGAAATGGCAACTTCAAAACGTTCCTTCCTTTCTCATTTCTATGGCTCCCAATATATTTTCATTTTCTTGCTTGCCACAAAAGATGGCAAGAGATTATAGTTTTGTTCTCTCAGCTACCATCTTACATGCTCAGGGCCCTTGAATTGGCTGTATGAGGACAAAGGAGGTTTATGGATTGTTCTACTTAAGTGTAATACATAACTTCAAGCAATGTATTAGACTACCCTAGTAAATCTTTGGGTCTTCCCTACACTCTTAGAAGTCTACTTCCCAATTAGTTATCCTTAAGAGTCTTTGATAATAAATAATGGATGCCACTCTGGCTAAATTATTCAGAAAAGGAATTTAATTTTTAATTTTAAAAACTAGTTTCAAGTGTGACTGACATTGGAATTGCTGCCACTCTATCAGGATGTTCTCTATGTCCTGACTCTGACTCAGAGTCTAAGGGAAGTGAGTCTGATTGGTGGACTGTATATCACAAGTTCATAGCTGCAAGAGAGGCTTGCAAAGTGAGTTGCTGGTTTTGGGGTACCTAGGACTAAAGTCACTCATTTTAACAGCAACAGATTTGAATGCTGGGTTGACATAAAGAACGTCAGTGTCCCTTTGCTAGACTGATACTGATGAACATCAAGTGCTTTTAGAAGAATCAGATATTAGGTGGCCACAATTCTCAGAAAGAGTGACAGTATCTTTACATACCACCTTAATCATCTTATTTAACAAATATTAATAGAAATGTACCATATCCAAAGCACAGTCAGGTAATAATGAGGATGATACTGATACAATGTATGAGAAACTCTTAACAGTGCTCAAGTGACCACCACTAATTTGTGGAAACAAGACTTGTACCCATGCAACCATGAAACATCAATTTTAACTAAAATACAATGACAATACAAGGCAGTCTTGAGGTTTCTTCCAAAGCAGAAATTTTACAATATATCAGAATGCGGAGCTTTCTGAAGTCTGGCTCTGCTGAATGCAGCACTATATATTCCTGTGTATTGTGTCCCCATTGTTCAGTCTGTATTCTATTTTATGTCATATAATAACAATACAATGAGGTTATATCATTGAGGCATCTTTCAAATGTTTTTGATCTGAAAATCTTTCCTCAGTAAAGGTAGTTTCAGAGGTCTATAAATTCTGATAAAGTTAATAGTGATTATTTTAAAAATCCTATGTATCGCCCGCTCCACCCCAAGTGGCACAGACGACTCAGCTGCTCTTGGCACCATTCCATCCCTGGTGGCGTCAGCAGCAGAGGCAGACTGAGGCCTACACCAGCCTGCTCCACCCCAAGTGGCACAGACAACTCGGCTGCTCTGGGTGCCATTCCCTTCCTGGAGGTGGCGGCAGTGAACTGAGGCCTGCACACCGGCCCACTCCACCCAGGAGCCATGCAGTGAGAAGTCAGGTATGGACCCTGGGTGCCATCCCCAGCAAGGAGGATTGAGGCCCACCAGCCAGCCCCAACCCTATCCTAGAGCTGCGTTGTGAGGACCCAGGTCCGAGAGGAGG
The DNA here is from genome assembly GCA_004025085.1 of Thryonomys swinderianus. Taxonomy (NCBI): domain Eukaryota; kingdom Metazoa; phylum Chordata; class Mammalia; order Rodentia; family Thryonomyidae; genus Thryonomys; species Thryonomys swinderianus. Next base: position 24,181 of record PVIC010021606.1, read on the forward strand.
CGGGGCCATTTCCTGCGTCCCTCCACACTGCAGCCACGCTGAGAGACCAGGCAAGATTTAAAAAAAACAAGGCGGGGGGAATCTAGCTTCTATTTTGCCATCTACTCCTAGATCCCTCTACTCACCTCTTGACCCCACACTCTCTCCTATATTCTTGTCAGAAGCAATACCCAGAAGTAAAAGACTCTTAGGCTGCCCTATTTCGTCTCCTATACTACTATAAGAAGGTGTACAAAGTCTCCAATGGTCTTACAGCATACAGTTGGTACTGTTTTATATATGCCCTTTTATCCTCTATTACCCGCTGGCATATATGAGGTTCTAGAGTATAGGTGATCTTCATAAATCTGCTAACCCTATTTCACTGTCCTTCTGTCCCCCACCTCCCTGATTCCCCAGTGACCTCTTATTGCCAAAGGGTTTGGTGGGTGCATTTATGATCTACATGTTGTATACACATTGCTGATTAATTCTAAATTTTGGCATAGGGAAATAGAGGTAACTCATAAGCTCAAAGTCTTCAGAATAGGATTTAACAAAACTTTTCATTTTATTTACTGTGTTAAATACTGATATTGGTATTGATTGTATTATGGTAACTAACATGATGTGATTGTTCTGCTCAAATACTTCCTGTGATGTGTCAGAACTGAGAACTTTCAAGAGTCATTACAGATTCAAGGAGGACACCCCAGGAAGGTGCCACATCCAAAGAGCCCCAGATAATAGAAGGAAAGAGACCTGCAACAAACATTGCCCTGTCATCAGGCAAAGAATAGCATTAGTAACAATGAAAGAATAGAAATGAGAAAATATACCAAAAACCAGACACAAAGATCACCAACACAGGGAAATTCAGAGAAAAGAGAAATAGGGCAAACTGAAACTCAAGCACCAGGACTCTTGGAGATGGTAACTAAAGCAGATCTAGTAAAATGGAAAGCAGAACTCATCTCTGAGATCAAAACAGGAATACTGTCTACAGTGAAAGACATCATTAAAGAAGAGATCAGCAAGATGATAGAATCCAAGATAGCAGAAGCAATGGAACCTTTTAAACACCTTCAAGCAGAGCTCCAGGGAATGATGAAGGAGAACAAAAACTTGTGAAGTAGGATGAGTGAAGGAGAGAACCGATTCTCAGACCTAGAGGAAAGCACAGCAGCCAATGAGCAGGAAAGATATAATCTACATAAAAAAGCAAGGGACCATGAGAAATCAATTCAACAGCTTCTAGGTGACTCAGAGAAAAATAATATAAGACTGACTGGAGTCACTGAGGAAGCAGGAAACAGTGTAAAAGACATAAAGAAGCTATTGTCAGAGATAGCAACAGAACTTCACAGGAAAAGAAATAGACATACAGATAAATGAGGCCTATCAGACTCCTAAACGCTGTGACATAAAAATATCTACACCTAGACATATTATTATCAAGTTTCCAGATGCACAACAAAAGAATGAAGTACTGAAAGCAGTGAGAGAAAGGAAGAAAATCACCTACAAAGGGAAGCCCACTAGGATCACAGCAGACTTTTCAACACAAACACTAAGTGCAAGGAGAGCCTGGAGGGAAGTATTTCAAGCATTGCAGGAAAACAACCTCCAACCTAGACTGTTGTATCCTGCAAAACTATCTTTCAAAATAGATGGGGAAATAAGATACTTCCATGACAAAGAGCACTTGAAAAACTTCACAAATACGAAACCTGCACTCCAAAACATTCTAAAGAATATTTTGGAAATAAACAGAAAATTCCATACCCACGAGACCCAGGAGAGTGAATTCAATGGGGCAAACAAGAAACTAAATAAGAGAAGGGGAAAAGCAAGGAAGGAAAAACAAAAACCAAGAACAGGGAAACATGACAGTTCTGAATATGTCCATATCAGTCATAACCATTAATGTCAGTGGACTCAATGGGCAAATTAAAAGATGCAGACTAGCACATTGGATCAAGAAGCAAGATCCTACAATCTACTGCATACAGGAAACACACCTAATTCAGAACGAAACCCATAGACTGAAAATAAAAGGTTGGAAAACAATCCTCCATGCCACAGGAAACTAAAAAAAAGTAGGAGTGGCTATCTTGTTTGCAGATAAAATAGATTTCAAACCCAAACTGATTAAAAAAGATAAAGAAGGCCACTATATTCTCCTACAGGGAACTATCCAAGAGAAAGAAATAACAATCATAAATGTTTATGCACCAAACTCTAATGCACCCAACTATATAAAACAAACACTATTGGACATGAAAAGCCAGTTAACCACAAATACAATAGTAGTGGGGGACTGCAATACTCCACTGTCACAAACTGACAGATCAACTGGACAAAGAATCAATAAGGAAATACTTGAGCTAAATCAAACTTTTGAGCAAATGGACTTATTAGATGTTTACAGAATTTTTCATCCTACAAAGCCAGAATATACCTTCTTCTCAGCTGCTCATGGATCATTCTCCAAAATAGATTACATTCTAGTCCATAGAACGAGTTTAAGTAGATGCAAAGGAATCGAAGTTATCCCCTGCATACTATCAGACCATAGTGCCTTGAAACTGGAGCAGAAGAGCAGAAGAAATGCCAAGATCCTCACAAACACATGGAAATTGAACAACACTCTGTTCACCAACCAATGGGCCACAAAACAAATTAAAGAAGAAATTAAACAGTTTCTACAACTAAACAACAACCCCAGAACAACATACAGGAATTTATGGGACACAATGAAAGCAGTTCTGCAAGGGAAATTCATAGCAGTGAATGTACACACTCAGAAAATAGAGCAAACCAAAATAAACAATCTAATGATAAACCTCAGACAATTAGAAAAAGAGGAGCAAAACAAACCCAAAGCACATACTAGAGAGGAAATTACAAGGATCAGAGCAGAAATTAATGCAGTGGAGACAAAGAGAACAATTCAAAGAATCAATGAATCAAAAAGTTGCTTCTTTGAAAAGATAAATAAGATCAACAGACCCTTAGCCAACCTTATCAAACAAAGGAAGGAAAAGGCTCAAATCCATGCTATAAGGAATGAAAATGGGGAAATCAGCACAGATCCAGAAGAAGTCCAAAGGAAAATAAACACATACTTTGAAAATCTATACTCCAAGAAGATGGATAATCTAGAAGAAATGGATAGATTCCTAGACTCATATGAACTTCCAAAGCTGAATGAAGAGGATATAAAAATGTTAAACAACCCGATATCAATCTGGGAAATTGAAAATGTAATAAAAAACCTACCAACAAAGAAAAGCCCTGGTCCTGACGGCTTCACTACTGAATTCTACAAAACTTTTAAAGAAGAGTTAATACCAGTACTTCTCAATCTCTTTAATGAAATTGAAAGGGAAGCAGGACTCCCCAAATCATTCCTTAAAGCAACCATCACCTTTATTCCAAAGGCAGGGAAAGATCCCACCAAAAAAGAAAACTACAGGCCAATCTCTCTAATGAACATTGATGCAAAAATCCTCAGTAAGATACTTGCAAACAGAATACAGAGAGTTATCAAGAAAATCCTACACCCTGATCAAGTCAGATTTATCCCAGGGATGCAAGGCTGGTTCAACATACGTAAATCAATCAATGTAATACACAATATTAACAGACTCAAGGACAAAAACCATATGATTATCTCAATAGATGCAGAAAAAGCATTTGACAAAATCCAACACCTATTTATGATCAAAACCCTACAGAGAATTGGAATCAATGGACTTTATCTCAATTTATTACAAGCTATTTATGAGAAACCAACAGCCAGCATCATACTCAATGGGCAAAAACTGAAACCTTTTACACTAAGATCAGGAACAAGACAAGGATGTCTGTTGTCTCCACTCTTGTTCAATATAGTGCTGGAAACATTAGCCATCTCAATCAGGCAGGACAAAGACATAAAAGGAATAAAGATAGGCAAGGAAGAAGTTAAACTGTCATTATTTGCTGATGATATGATACTCTATCTAGAGGACCCTAAAAATTCAACCAAAAGATTACTAGACTTAATTACCAGATTTGGTAGTGTTGCTGGATACAGGGTTAATGCTCAAAAATCAACAGCCTTTGTCTACACAAACAACAGACTCACTGAAAGAGAAATTGGGGAGGCAATCCCTTTCACAGTAGCACCCAGAAAAATGAAATATCTAGGAATCAACCTAACAAAGGAAGTGAAAGACCTCTACTCTGAAAA
>PVIC010021607.1:0-28434 GCA_004025085.1 Thryonomys swinderianus
TTTTTACCCTCATCTCCCCACTCTTGCTTCAAATTCTGTCAGTCTGTATATGTCCACTTCAAATCTTCTGTCTATAAGCTTTTTTCTTAACCTTTCTCCTCTGTAAACTCTTCCCTATGGTTTGACTGTTTGTACCTCTTCTCAAATGAGTATGTTGAAAACTAACCCTCAGTGTGCTGTATTAAGATGTGGGGCTCTGGGGATGATCAGGTCATGAGAGCTTCATACGTGAATTGGATTAGTGCTTTTATAAAAGATGCCTGAGAGACGCGGTAAGAAGACACAGTCTCTGAACCATACCAGATCTTGGGCTTTCAGGCTTCCAAAACTGTGAGCAATAAATGCCTGTTGTCTATAAATACCCAGTCTAAGGTATTTTCTTATAGCAGCCTGACACACACACGGTAACTAAATATCTGTCTCATCTTCCACAGCTATAGGAACTTGAACAGGTTTTGAACCTCAGTTTCCCCATAGATAAATAAGGATAATTATAGTACCTACCTTAAGTGTAGTTGTAAGGATCAGATGATTTAAACATTAAATAACATAAAACATTAAAATGTCTTAGAATAATGACTGAGACAATGTAAGCATACAAATACTAATTTTTATTAACATTCAAGAGCTAGTTGCATTTTCTCTTCTAAAACACTATATTTTTCCCTATTCCCCCAAAATTTGTTAGTATTTTATTTAATGATTTTTAATATACCAACAAAGGAGGCTTTCCTGCAAGTTTTTAGGTATATTGCCCAACACAAAGAATTACGAATTGCAAATTCTCTTAAAACCCAACATTTTATACCTTGATACATAATAATAAACATAAGGAAACATACATATTTATTGTTCATCTATATTTAACTTTTAATATTTTAAGTTTAACATATCATCCATGCTACATTAAAAATAATAATTCCTCCTTTAAATCTTCATTTAACCCTATGAAAATTTGTTTTGTTTTGTTTTTGTGCTAGAATCAAACCAAGAACCATGTGCAAGAATCAAGAATATTCAAGAACCAAGCGCTCTACCAATGAGCTATATCCCCACCTCAAGTAATTCTTACCTAAACTATCTGTCATAGGGCGGAACTTCTGGAAATAAGAGTGATTCAGTACCTTAGTGTTAGGGAAAATAAAGCTGCACATTGAGAATTTTGAAATACAACTTATTAGCTACTGAAATCTATATGCAGGAAGAAATTTTAACACATCCATGCCACAAGTTCTCTTTCACACGTGATTTGTGCAGGAGAATACCCCAAGGCCCCCCCCATCCCTTCACAAACCTGTGATCGACAAGAGAGAAAGGGCCTTGTACTGCAAAGTGAACCAACTATGAGAGACTGTTTGAAAGGTAAAAGTGCACACTTCTTCTAAAACCCAGAGAGGCAGCTATCTGAAGACAAGGGTGAAGTAAATGTTTTTATTCTGCAGAACCAATGGGTAGATCATAAAAGATTGGGACAGGAACCCTGAGGGTCATTTAAAAGGTAAACTACTAAGATCTTTTGTATTACTTGTATGTTTAAAATAAAAAGGTTTTATAAATCACGTAGGACACACTATATCACTGTTGTTGGGATACCATTAGGGAGTAGTTTTAACTCCTCTTCTACACTGTAGTATGTTCTAATGGAGTGGAGCTAATTAGCTCCAGCCTTCCTTCCAGATGGCTCAAGCCTGCCCCCTCTGTTTCCATGCATGTTGCACAATCTCCGTGTCATCACCTCTTGCCTGGACAGTGGCCACTGCCTCCTTCCACCCCGGGCTTCCTCTGGCTTAGCGACCTCCGGTCCACCCTTTACACAGCTGCCTCATTTAGTTCAATAAGCAATTTCCACTTGCTTAAAATGACACACTGCCCAAAGGAAAAGCTTAAACTCAAATCCCCAGAGGTTTATAAACTTAATAGGAGAATGTGGTAAAATAAAGAATATATTTGATCTTTCTCTCTAGATCCTAGGACAAATTTCCTTAAATGTTCAGTAGGACTGTGTTTGCTAATAGGCCAACTGATGGAGGACTCCTAGATAGTTTCAGGCTGGGAACTGATCAGCAGAAAGACCAACCATACAACTAGAGAGTTAGAACTTTGCACTACCCTGGCCTGAGTTACAAGTAGCCAGGAAGGCGGGGACTGAAGAGCTCAGTTATGTGCCTAATTTAATCAGTTATGTGAAATCTCTGATCTGTGAACACAAATTCTGTGGCCCTGGGAAGGCCTTTAATGAGTCAGTTTTTGCATTGTGGGAGTGCTCCACAGAACCATGCTGTGGTGACTCCCTCTGTAGTTTCCAGTGATGGCTACTTAGTCTGTGCTGTTCTCTCCCAATTCCCTTCTGATACTACGTACTCAGCATGGCACTGACTCGTCAGATTAGGTGCCGTGTCCTGCAGATGAGTGTTTTCTTAGCACCAGGAAAGTGCTGAGCCTTAGCCCTGACCTTGTATGATAAGTCTCTTTGTTTGGCTCTTCTTGAAATGAGGTTGTAAGTATAGTACTTTTGTGAATCCTGTGACTCACTTTAGTGAACTGTTGAACCCAAGGGCCCAGAGGCAACCCCATGGTGGCGAGTGGGCATAGTATAGGTGGCCTCGGGACTCCTGAGACTTGCTTGGCTGGCATCTGAAGTGAAGGCAGTTTCATGGAGGTCTCTGCCTTTAACCTGAGGAATGTGTCCCAGCTCTAGTGTCAGAATTGATGTGGGATAAAGATAAGACACAGAGAACATTAAGTAGTTGGTTGGTGCTGGAATCTGTAGAAGTAGATCTAGTTTTGAGAACATGGCTGACTTACTGAAGGCTTGCCCAGAACCACAAAATGATAATGCCATGTCCTCTAATCTGATTCGTACAGACCTGTTAAGATGACTTCATGGTAAGGAGTCATGCTCATGAGTCATTTGAAAAGAAGTCAAAATATTTTGACAAGCCTAGGGCACAGCATTTCAGGTGCATGGTGACCTACCTCCTTTATTTCCTAGAGTCCCATTAGTAATTCCTTTTGGAAAAAGACAATAGAAGTGTCCTTTGCCACTTAGTTTCTCTGAAGCACTTTCTCCTAAGCAAGACTATGGAGCCTGGCTTGTAAGACATATAAATTGGCGTGTTATGTGTGCAGCTTTGCACCTCTCTGCTGGCTACCTCTCCTAGATAGCAATTCTGAGAACAAATCACATTGCTGGTACTACGTGGAGGATGCTGGGAGCTGTCTGCTTCTTGCTCACTAAGCTGTTTCCAGTTTGGCAGTAGCATAGCAACAAAGAGCACAGGACGGGAAGCCACAAGCCACTGAGCACCCTGGCAGGCTCTGAATGAGTGCTTCTACTTACGTTCGCTTATTCAATTCTCATAGCCTCCGGAAGAGTAGGTACTATCCCAGTTTGTACTCTCTCACACTGTAACTCAGATTTCCTGGAGTTCTCAGACACAGGAGTTTAGAGAACAAGCCTTAGCTCTTGGGGTGGTGGGAATCCAGACTTGAATTCTGCACTCTCCTGTTTGGGGCCCCTCCATGGCTTGCTCATCACACTCTAGCGTGTGATTTGATATGATTCAGGTTTGTCTGTCTTCCAAAAGTCCCATGTATTCAGGGGCAGGGCTTTTGGAAGGTAATGAGATCACAGGAGTGCCATATTACCTGTCAATGGATTATACACTGACGAATTCATACTGCAGGTGGCATTAGGAGGTGGGGCCTGGTGGGAAGAGGTGGGGCACCAGAGATGAGAACTGGAACAGTGTATTCTTGTCCCTAGATCTTTTCTCTGCTTCCTGGCAGAGGAAAAAAGAAAAAAGAGGTTTAAGCAGCTTTCTTCTGCCATGCCTTTCTGCTATGCTGTTTCTAAACCCCCTGCCCCTGCCCATGACCTTCTGAGCCCCAGCTGTGTTCCTTTAAGTTGCTAGAATTAGGTGTTTTGGCCTCAGTGATAGGAAATGACTAATCAACTTACTTTCTCTTCCCTCAACTTGCCAGATGGTGTCGAGGTTATGAATCCTCAAGTTAGCCTAGTTCCGGTTTCTAAACCAACTTCTTCCAGGTGAGTTGGAGCTTTTCACTAATGAGATAACACTAAGATCTTGTTTATTGTCCTATCTCAATAGTCTCTTTTTGAGGCAAATTGATGCTAATTATGGGGTAAACAGGAACAAGAGATATACTTAATACAGTAACCTGATTGTCCCCAACCCTGTACTAACCTTGTCTGGTGGGAGGTAGACCCAGTAACTCTCTTAGAATCTTTGATTTTGTCTTACTTTCTCATTGCTAGAACAAAATATCGATACCCACAAGTTAAAGGAGGAAAAGTTTATTTTGGCTCACAATTTCTAGAGGATTCAGGCCATAGTTGGCTGGCTTTGAAGCAGGTTGGCGTAGCAAAGGGACTTGGCAGAGAAAAAAATAGTCTATGGCATGGCAGGAAAAAGATAGCAGCAAGCCTTCCTTTTCCTTCTATGTTTTCTAGGATACAAGCCCTTAGTTGGTGTCACCCGCAGCCAGGTAGGCTTTTATGTTACCCACACCCAGAAATATGCTAAACAATCAGTGGACTCATTTAGTTAATTACACACCCTTAATTCATGTTCATACAGCTGAGATCCAGCCACCTTTGAAATGTCCCACCTGTGAGCACCTGAGGCTGTGGGGTGTGGCATCTAGATACAGCTACAACATGGATCTCCTCTGTCTTCTAGAAGACCTGTGCTAGGGCTCAAAACATGCTGAAACCATACTGGAAGGGTTAAGGTAGGAGTCTTGCTTTACTGACTTACTTGGGGCTGTTCCCAGCCTAGACATCAGGGGAGCCAATATCAGCAGCCTGCAGTATGGTGCCAAGTCCCTAGAAGGGGGACTTGAAGGAGTAGGACAAGCTTGCTGACCTCTGCGGTCCCACCTGCACACCAGCAGGTCAGGCAGCGCAGATATGGTCTCAATGGAGCCAAAACTGGACTGGGACAGAGTGCTTCCATCTGCCAGGGAACATCTCCAGCCAAACACACTTTCCTACATTTCTAAAGGTTCATGGCAGTTAATTCCCCATCGAAACAAGCACAGATCTGTTTTAATCATTTGGCATTTCTAGTTTCCTAATTTGTATGGGAACCTAGAGATAAAGACATATGGCATATTCATTATCCCAGAAAGCTATGGTTGAAAAGAAAATAGTTAAACCAGTCTTAAAAAACGGGCTTCAGCAGATGCCTTCGAATTACTTTTTATAATCTCAGGCGCTGTCAACAGTCCTGCCAGAAGTGTTGTTTCTGTTTCAGCTCATTGCTCCCAGCAAGGTTTACATTTATCTGTAATGTTTCCCCATAGTGTACCACACAGCCTGCCAGCTCTTTTGGGTGGAAGTCAGATACCCCCGCCCCTTATTTCCTGAACCAGCCTGAGAGTGGCAGACATGCCTGCAGGTCCTGGCTTGTGACCTTAACAGACCTGGGACCCTGGACCAAAATAAGCTTCCTCATAACTCATTTTCTTCATCTGACAATTTCCATTACTTCGCTGAACATCTAATTTGTCTCAGGATGCTTTAGGAACTGTGTGTGTGTGTGTGTGTGTGTGTGTGTGTGTGTGTGTGTGTGTGTGTGTGAGAGAGAGCTTTCCTATTGACAGGGCTTCATCCCCAGCACCCACAAGTTAAAAGGAGAGGTTGAACTTATCTCGTGATTCAGGGGATTTACTGTGTAGATGGCTGAGTCAAAAGTTAAGAACGTCAGGGGGCCGGAGGGTTAGCACAGTGGTTCTGGTGCCTGCCTCGCAAGCGCAAGGTCCTGAGTTCGATCCCTAGTAACCACATATAATGCTGGGCGTGGAGACACGCCCACCAACAGTCAACACCGCATACCACAGTGCCGGGCGTGGTGGCTCATGCCTGTAATCCCAGCACTCGGGAGGCAGAGACAGGAGGATTGCTGAGTTCGAGGCTTGCCTGGGCACCATAGTGAGCTCAGAGCCAGCCTGAACTACAAAGCGAGACCCTGTCTCAAAAAAAAAAAAAAGTTAAGAACATCATGGGCCAGAGATTTAGCTCAGTGGTTCTTGTGCCTACCTAGCAAATGCAAGGTCCCTGGTTTGATGCCCGGTATCTACATACAACAATACTGGGCATGTGGACTCATGCTCACCAGTAATCAGTACCACATACCACAGTGCTGGGCATACATGCTGACGCAGGAGAGTTAAGGCCTAACTCCCCACCTGAAATGCGAGTTCGTGTTCTCTAAAAATCAAAGAATGAATTTTAGGAATGACGGAGGTTTGAGTAGGAAAATTTTATTGAGAGAGAAAGCTCCTGCCTTAAGATAGACAGAAGGGGGAACCCGGAAAGTGGGTAACCCCCTACCTCACTTTTTAGAGAGCTTTTATGGAGCAAAGCCATGAGGTGAGGTGGGTCTGAAATTGGGGGCTACCAATAAGGTTCAAAAAAGTGGATGGGTTACAATTAACCAATGAGTACAGTGGGGGATTAACAATCAGACAGGAATTTTTGACTCTAACTCTTTTCTGGGGAGGTGGGTTAAAGTGTCAGCCCTCCACCCCGGGAGGTTGGCGTCTTCCTTAGAATATCTGATGGCTGCCTATTTGAAATCTCAATGAGCTATATATCTTATATGGGTGGGGTAGCTTTTCTCTGGCAGCAGTAACCTCCAAGTTGGCTTTTTTGTTTTCTTCCAAGGGCCAGTCCTATCTATCTGCCTACATATGTCTAGCTGGCTTTTCTACCTGTAATAATGCCAGTAATCCCAGCACTTGGGAGGAAGAGGAAGGAGGATTGCTGAGTTCCAGGCTACATAGTGAGCTCAGGGCCATCCTGAACTACAAAGTAAGACCCTGTCTCAAAAAAAAAAATAAAAAGAAAGGAAGGAAGGAAGGAAGGATGGGAGAGAAAGAGAGAAAGGAAGAAAGAAAGAGAGAGAAAGAAAGAAAGAAAGAAAGAAAGAAAGAAAGAAAGAAAGAAAGAAAGAAAGAAAGAAAGAAAGAAAGAAAGAAAGAGAAAGAAAGAAAGAAAGAAAGAAAGAAAGAAAGAAAGAAAGAAAGAAAGAAAGAAAGAAAAGGAAGGAAGGAAGAAGAAAGAAAAGAAAGAATGAAAGAACATTATGGCAGATGGACATTCTGGAGGAAAACTGCTTAGTACATGGGACTGGGAGCAGGACTGGGGAACAGTCCCCCAGGGGAAGGGGTGAGGGACCATACCCAGACACACCCAAAAAGTGGTCTACTAGTACTTTGGGCATTTCTTATGCCAATCAAGTTGACACAGTTAACATCAACCATCACAAGAGCTAACAAAAAATGAAATGCTTTCATTGTGGAGTTTATATTTTATTTGGGGGAGATAGTAAATAAATGAGTAGAAGAATTCTTATGTCCAGTATAAACTAAGGTTTATGCAAAGCAGTAGAGCAGGAATATCTGGGTAAGGCAATAACACATTTTTTAAAGGCTGCTCTCAGGAGAAGAAGGAGTGGAGGACAGGCCTGAACAAGGCATGAGAGAGAGCATGTGGCTCTGAGAGAAGAGGGTCCACCTGAGGTAGACACTACCTGGCATATTTGAGAACAGTAAGAAATCCAATGTGGGTGGAGTTACTGGTGCCAAGCTTTGAACATGAGCATTATATTTCAGTGGTGGTCACTCTTCTATCAGAGTTCTGAGCAAAAGGGTGAAATTATCTAAGTTGTGTCAGTCTTACTGAGTAGGCTAATGAGGACAGTTAGAACATTACCATAGTATGTATGTATGTATATATATATATATATTTTTTTTTTTTAAATCCCAGGCATCAAACTCTGGGTCTTGCATTTATGAGGCAGATGCTGGAACCACTAAGCTAAATCCCCAGCCCATATTACCACAGTAATTGAAATGAGATCCCATAGAGTTTACCGTAGGGTAAAATTGGCACTATCTGGTGAGAAGTGGTGAAATTCTGGCAAATACTTTTTTTTTTTTTTGAGACAGGGTCTCGCTTTGTAGTTCCACCTGGCCCTGAGATTACTGTGTAGCCCTGGCAAGCCTTGAACTCAGCAATCCTCCTGCCTCTGCCTCCCAAGTGTTGGTATTACAGGTGTGAGCCACTATGCCTGGCATTGTGATGTGTGGTACTGATTGCTGGTGGGTGTGAGTCACCACACCTGGTATTGTATGTGGTTACGACGGATCGAACCAGGGACCTTGCATTGCTAGGCAGGCACCCAAACCACTGAGCTAAATCTCTATCCCTCACTGTAGTTTTTGATCATGCCTTGTACAGTGTGGAAAGAATCCACATAACTTTCTACTCAGTCTTTTGTTTTTGGATAGTTATAGACTACAGTTATAAAGGGGCTACTTTTAAATGTATGTAAAAGGCCACAAGAAGAGAATGTTTGTGCTTATATCAGTCTGGAGAAGCTCTTTGGACCCCAAGTGTGTGTGGGGGGGTGGTCTTTGAAGCTGGAAGGAAGTTGTGTAATAGAAATTATAATATAATCTTGTAGGGATGTTCCGGGTCTGGCTCATAGTGGGGTTCAGTGAATCACAGTTTACTTTGGATAGAAATCTGCATTACTGATCTTTGGATTTTTGTAGTAGGTTCACAATAAATGTACCTATTGGTAGCCTTGAATCAAGTCATTTTATGAGCTAATGTTTTTAAAGTACTGGCAAGATAAGGACCAAGTTAAAGTGTAGACTCTGTCCAAGAACAGCCCTCTTCCGTAGAAATAATCCTTGGTGCCACATAAGCAATTTTAAGTTTTCTGGTATCTGTATCATTAAAAGTAAAAGGAATTGGATCAGGGATTTAGTTCAAGTGGTACCATTCGTACCTTGAAAACACAGGGGCCTTAGTGTGCTCCCCAGTATTGCAAAAACAAACAAACCAAACAAATAAATAAAAACACCTAAAAATAAGAGAAAGTGAAAGGAATGAAATTAATTTTAATAATATAGTATTTAACCCAATATAATAAAAATATTATTGACTAGGAATTCACACATATAATATAGAATTTAAGTAAAAAACATGCAGGAAAAATATATACAGTATTGCCAGGCTTTTGGTACATCCATTGGAGACAGTCAATAGCCCAAGTTCTCTGACCATCTCACACAGCCATACACCTTCACATACAGTCCTGATTGCTTAACTGGAATAGAAGCTATGTCTTGAACAATGCATTGTTAGATATTGCATTGTTTGGTGAGCATTACAGAATGTATTTTGTACAACTGTCTCTCTCGGAGCTGTAAACCCTGTGATTCAGCATTGACTGAAACACTGTATGTGGGCCTAGTATTGTATTCAGAGTATTTCATTAGGCATCTTTGTATTGTTTTTACTGAGTGGTATCCAAACTCCAGGGCTTGAAAACCTGGGGCAAGAGTTTTATAATACTGATTGTTTTCTTAAGGACATTTTCTTATGAGATTAGCGTTAGAGACATACTCTGTGAACTCTGTCAACCATCAGTGCATGTAAGACCCAGAGAGAGTTTATAATCGGGTACAGGGACTGACAGTGACGAAGGAGGAGGATCCAAGGAAAGGAGATAAAGCTGATGACTACCTACTTGGTGCCAGATTGTGACTCACAGAATTTAAAATGTGCTGTGCCAATCAACTACCTGGGAAGATGGCTCTCAATTGTTCTGTCCATTGTGCAGATGAGCAAAGTCAAGTGTAGAAACATTCTGTGGCTTGCCCAAGGTAACACAGCTAGAAAGTTGAGGCGAGATTCAAACTTATATGTCTGATATTAAAATCCTGAGTCCAGTGACTTTAGAGCATTGACAAAGGGGAGTGTGCCCTAGATGGACAGAAAGACTGCCCACTGTTTTAAATACTTTAAGAAAGGAAATGGAAAATATCAGAAAAGTCAACCTTTCCAATATCAAAGAACAGTTTGCAACGGGCAAATTGGTAGCCCGTCTACACCTCTTTCAGGCAGGTGGGCTGAGGACCAGTATTTGTGAGACAAGCACACATTCTCCTGGGGTTTTGCTGGGATGTCAGGAGTTCCATACTCAGTGTTGCTGATTCCAGTCCATTCAGAGATCCCCCATGTCTTTGCCAAAGTAAAATTGGCCATCATCACTTGAGCACATAGCTAGAAATTTTGAAAATGAAAATTCCTCATTCAAAAAATGGTTATCATCTTCAATAGCAGTGGTGGTGATTACTAATCATCTCAGTCAGTTCGGGCCTGAGGCCAAAGAATATGGACTAGGTGGTTTAAACAACAGGCATTTGTTTTTTGTGGGGTTCTTTTGGGTAATTTTTTTTTTTTTTTTAGCTTTTTGAGACAGGGTCTCGCTTTGTAGTTCAGGCTGGCCCTGCGCTCACTATGGTGCCCAGGCAAGCTGCTGCGAACTCAGCAATCCTCCTGCCTCTGCCTCCCGAGTGCTGGGATTACAGGCGTGAGCCACCACGTCCGGCATTGTGGTACACGGTGTTGACTGTTGGTGGGCGTGAGTCTCCACGCCCAGCATTATATATGGTTACCAGGGATCGAACTCAGGACCTTGTGCTTGCGAGGCAGGCACCGGAACCACTGAGCTAACCCTCTGGCCCTTTTTTGGGTACATTTTATTGGTACATTATATATACACATCACAATTACACTCCACATTGAGAATTTGTACCAGTATATGACACAACTTAATTCTCATTTTCCCTTTCCCCTACCCACTCTACCACCCCCCCACCCCATATACATAAGCTTTGTTTCCTTTTTTTAACCATCAATTTTTTTCTTTCCTCATTGTTTACCTCTAAACCCCATTTCCCTTTGAATATTTACTATTTCACAATATTGACCATGCATTCTAGAAGGCATTTGTTTCTTACAGTTGCTGGGAAAGTGCAAGATGAAGGTGCCAGTGTGCTCTTCTTTTCCAGAGAAAGACAGACAGACAGACAGACAGAGGCAAAGACAGGGAGAGAGACACAGAGAGAGAGACAGAGAGAGACAGAGGCAGAGATGGAAACAGAAGAAAGACAGAGAGAGAGGAGAGAAAGGACAGGAGAGAGGGAGAGAAAGAGACAGCAGGGAAGAAGTAGAGAAGGGACAGAGGAGAAAGAGGCCTGTTAGTCACTTATTATAAGAATGCTAATTCCAAACTCAGGGCGCCTCCCCCCTGAGTCTTCTGAGCCTGAACACTCCCTGAGGCCCAGACTCCTGATGGCACCTCGTTGTGGTTAGTATTTCAGTGAGTATTGCTTTCTGAGAGGCACGACTATAGCATTCAATCCTTTACACTGACAGTAGCAAAATAATACATTCCTGTAGAGTTAGCATATTTTCTTAGCAGCTGGCAAAGTAAATTCACATAAATGACCTCATTTGAACCTCAGGGTGGTTGTTATGTGTGAGTTAGCTATTTTCTCTCTATTTTCCAGACGAAGAAACTGAACTGAGAAGCATTCTCCTAGGCTTAGAACTAAATAGCATTGGTGGAGTGCAAATTCAGGTCTTCTAAATCCTGTGTTTTCGCAGCTGTACTATGAATTGGGCTGTTCTGCCCCTTGTGTTATCAGCAGTGGTAATTAAAAGAGGTACAACAATGGATGTTTATTTAGTGCTGTACTATGCACCTGTCTCTTTGAAAATACCTCTTGATGTACTTACCAGTGCTCTCCTGATTTTCCATCTCTGAGAAATCCTTGAACCAGTGGTGGTGAACCCACACAATATAGACTGTATTTCTTTTAATACACAAGACATTAACATATGAATTGGTTTTTTTTTTCTAAATTAAAGCCCTAGTATTCAAATTAAATGGTGGTGTTGCCACTTTGAGGTAAATTATTGAGTTTTGGATTCCAATTTGGCCACTTGCCTCTAAAAGTTCACCATCACTGTGATAACTTAAGTCTTTGACCCAGGTCTAGCTGAATATAGAGATTATGTTCTCCTTAAGGCACTCTGCTGCTCTGGCTTTTGAAAAATAAGTAAGGTGAAAATATTCTGTTAGACAGTTTTTTTTTTTCTGAATTTTGGTTAGAAATGGGTTTCTTGCCCTTTAAAAGTGTTAGTGCCCTACAAAGTATTCTACTGAAAGTCTTTCTCAGGCACACAGATGGAGGACAGATGTTTCTTTATGCTCTAAAAGGTCCACCCTACATAGCTGATTATAATGAGATTGTATCTCGTTCTGAATGTTCCACAAAAATGGCATTGGGCAACTCAGTCCAAGTGGAAGCCAAATCAAAGGAGTTGTGGCACAGATTTGATGAAACAAACAAACAAAAAACAAAACAAAAGCCCAAACAATGGGATGTTATTCAACGTTACAGATGTGTACTTTTCATTTCAGAGTCCATTCTGAACCCAGCCGTCTGCAGTTATGTTCCACCCCAGAATTCAGCCTGCTGTCAGAGAACTGCACGAATGTCTGCCTGAGATGTACGTGACGAGCGGACAAGGATGGGACAGAGGGCTCTACAAGCTGTGCAGTACAGCGCCCAGCTTTCTACACTGGTGAGATTCAGAATTACATGGAGAGCGAGTGGAAACTTTGGTGTGACTGAAGTAGACTGTTCTGGTGAATAGGACCTTTGAATGTGTCCAGGAAAATTATACTTTAATGCCTGGCCCTATTTGAAATACTCATTTAGGAAGAACAATCAGACGTCTACAGATAAGTGTTTCACAGCTTTTGTCGTGTTAGAGCCTATAACCCCTGAAAACATTTTTTCTAGGCAAACACATAGGTGCACTCTCTTTTCCAGGAGTGGTGTCCATGTGGTTCTGCAGAGAATCAGCATCTCTGACACACAGGTAGCCTCAGGGTCATCTACCTCGTCTCATTTCATGAGAGAGAAATCTGAGGCCCAGTGAGAGTCGGTGACATACTGGAGTCAAGTTAGTGCTCTGGGGGAGAATTTCCTGAAGACCTGAAGGAACATTCTTCAAAGTGGTGTTTCCAGCTTTGGTTGAGGTTTTGCATGGTCTTTAAGAACGACAATTCTAGATTTTAGATCAGATTCCTTTCTTATTAGCTGTGTGCCTTTTGGAAAGTCATTTTACTTTATGAGTCTCAGTTTCCTCATTTGTAGATGGGTACATGATTTCCTTCCTGGGGCCAGAGATTTAGCTCAGTGGTTCCAGTGCCTGCCTAGCAAGTGTATGGTCCCTGGTTCGATCCCCGGTAACCACCTACAACAATATTGTGACTCACGCCCACCAGCAATCAATACCACATACCACAGTGCCAGGCATGATGGGTCACACTTGTAATCCCAGCACTCTGGAGGCAGAGACAGGAGGACTGCTGAGTTTGAGGCTTGCCTGGGCCACATAGTGAGCTCAGTCCAGCTTGAACTACAAAATGAGTCCCTGTCTCAAGAAAAAAAAAAAAAAAAGAAAAGGAAAAAAAAAAAGTTCAAGCCTAACCTGGGCTACAAAGTACCTTAGTGAGTGAGACCTTGTCTCAAAAAAAAAAAAAAATGTTTAAGGCATAGGAGGATAGGAATGTTATTAGGGAAAAAGCCCTCTGTCTTTCCCAAGTATTGAAAAAAAATTTTTTGTTTTGTATTCAACCTAATTATACTCACTGTACTAACAAAGGGTGTACATAAACTTTTTCTTCCTCATACTATTCCTTTGCCTACATGCTTTTAATGGCATTCATCATTTCCACAGCCTGTCTACCAAATTATTCATAAGGTATTTCGATCAATAGAATCACCCTTGTGCCTCCCACCTCACCAAGGCCAAACTGTCCGTTTTTCCTTCATTCTCTACACAGTGTGCTAGGCACTGTACCAACTGAAGAGGTAACAGTAGAAACAATAGTTGGTTTCTGGCATCAGAAGGGAAAATCCACAGTGTTCCTCTCTACATTGTTATAAGGGTTAGGAACAGAAGCACTTACCTCCAGTTTGGGGAAAGGAAGGTGGTCAGAGGTGATTCAGATTAAGTGTCTTCTTTGTCTTGGAGAATGGACTGAGCTCTGATAGTATTTGTCTAAGGAATGAAGAAACTTCTGATGAAGAACAGCCTGGGGAATTGCGGAGGTCAGAAAGGCATGGCATGGAAGATGACCCTGCGGCCTTTCAGGAATGCACATGGGAAGCCCAGCAGTGCCTGGAGGATTTGGGTTCTGACCGAAGGAAAACCACTGGGGTCATGTCATGCTGCTGCTTTATGAAATCCCTCAGGACACAAAAGGGCAGGAGCAAATGACCAGTGAGTCACATGTAAATGGCTGTATGTTGCCTAAGTTCTCTTCCACAAGGTACCAAGGCTCAGGGCCTTTTTCATACCAGATCATGGTGAGATGTCAGCATGGTTACATTTCTATCACTGATACCACTCCAGCCTGGGAAACTTGGATTTTAGTTTTTTTAGACATTTCCTGCCTGTAATTCCAAGGGATGTGGCATTGGCCTTGAAATCACACCCCTTGGCTGTGACGATACCAGACAAGACGGTGCCATGAGACACGGTTTCAGGAGGTCTGGTGGCCCTGTCCTCAGCAGACCCTGACTTGTTAAACGTGGGAAGCCCAGCACGCCATTGCTGTCCCCTGATGGGGCTTGGTTGCTTCCACAGAGGTGTAGGTGCCACCCACCTTTTTCAGTCATTTCTTGGTCACCCTTTCCCTTCATAGTAGGAAAAAAGAGGGAGGAAAGGTCCATGTGCTCCTGATAGGTCATAATCTTCTTTTTGGTTCAGTAGGAGGAAATATCCCTGCACATATCAGCAAGTTAGATGGTCACATATTTATGGAGAATCTCAAAGTGGAATCTCAGGTGAGACATGCATACTCTACATCAGGTTTCAGAATAATCAGGAAAAGAGACATTAGAGAAGTAGTTGCCAAAGTGATGCGTACCACAAAGCATAATGCCGGTCACCTTGGGGATGTGTAGTTGGGTACCCAAGTAATTTCTGGTCACAAGTCCTAGTGTGGCCATTTTTGCTGAGAACTACGTGAATAGGAGATAATGAGCAGCCAGTGAGGAGGAACTTTCTAGGTGGAAAGAAATCCATACAAACAGACCAAGGTGAAGGGCTTGCTTTTAAAGACTTCCTACCGTCTTTAGAGGGAACATTATTAGGGTTGATGTGCAGTAAGCATCCGCCAGGGCCAGAGAAGTCATGAGCTTGGCATATATGTGAAATACAACTAGTTTGTGAGGTTTGTTTCTGAAGTCGGGGCCTGGTTTATCCTCATGCCCATCCCCCATGCTGTACCCTCAATACCTCAAGTAGCACTTGGATAGTAGCAGCCAAATCAATATTTGCAGAATAAAGTTTATATTTATTAAAAAAAAAGAGAAAATTGAGGCTCAGTAATACAAGGTAGGTCAAGAGTTACTGGTAAAGGTAGGATTCCAGTCCAGCCGAGCATGGCACACTGCCCTGGGATGCCCTAGAACGTGGTGGCCAAGCCTGAGGGTGCACAGCCTGCTCTAAGTGCATCCAGGCCGACAGGTGCATAAGAAGGAGCCTGTCAGCAGACCTACCACTCAGGCCAGGTCCGAGAACTGCAAAGTGCAGGCATCTCTTTGTCCCGGGTCAGACCCTGGGCTGGATGCAGGTGGAACAGTTGATCTCAGCTTTCCAGCTTTGGTGTTAAAGCCCAAGAGGGTTGAACACCTCACAGTCCCCTCTTGACCTCTGCGACCTCAGCATATTTCTGCTCATTAGAAACTGTAACCTGAGTGTTGTGTGGGCGCTGCCGGAACTGTTCCTATCTGTTGTAGCCTAAGCAGATTCTGTTCACTGTAGTAGTCTTGGGTCTCCCGATGGTGGGTCTCTGGAGAAAAAACACCCTTCGGTTTCAGAATACTCCCATCCTCCTTCACCCCTTCAGTGAAAAATTTTTATGTGTCAGAAAAATGAATCATTTCAAAAGCCAAAAAAAGAAATGATGACATGTTCTCGCTCTTCAGAAAATTACTTGGTATTAACTTATTCAGTGTCTTGTGTAGATCAGAGTATTGGAGTCAGAAGGCACCTAGGGAATGTCTCTAGGCTCAGAATGGGACCCCGGGCACAGAGACAACGCGGGTCATGCTTCAAATGGTAGGTGGCGCTGAAATCCAAAGCTTCATTTCTTCCTCTTTTGACCTTTACTGTCCTCAACACTGCAAAATGCCAAGTCACATCTCACCCTGAGAAGTGTGTTATTTTCCTCTGGGCCCCTCCAGTCATTGGCCCAGTTCAGGCCTTCCTATCTGACATGACATCCCAGCCATATGGCTCATTTCCAGCCTTGCAAAAAATATCCTTTCTAGACTTTCTCTGCTAAGCTCCAAGGTTTACATTTAAAAGAGAAAAAAGAGGAAGAGGGGCCAACTTCTTCCATCTTCTAGCAGAAAACAAAAACAACTAATGTGATTATGCAACATTCCAGCAAGGATGTGTAATATGTCAATTCCATCTTCCTTTCATTAGCAAAGCTCTGTGGGGCGGTAGCGGAACCCCTGAGAGTGTCAGTTTCCTGTGTGCACCTCAGAGACAGCTGAGCCAGAGATCTGTGGGGGCCCTAAGATGCCACCAGGCTTGAAGGGCATTTGGAAGAACCAAACAGAAAACGCCAAGTGAGGCAGTGCTAGAAGGTGATGGGTGTGAGGGGCTGGGCCGACGCTCTGTACGCATGGTGGTGTGGTCAGCCAGGGCAAAGCCAGGGTGGGTCACCGCAGCCTCTCAGCCGGGAACGCAGCTTCTTATCCAGAGCACTGCTTGAACTCAATATGGGCAGCCTCCCTTCTCCCTCCTCCTCAGGCTCCACCTGTCAACTTCAACAGCAGAAGAATGATTCTGGTCCTGAACTGTGATAGGAATTCATTTTGCAAGTCTTAAATGTCTGCCAGTACTTTCCAATAATAAATCAGTACTGTTAGGGAGGTAACCATAACGGCCATTCTCTTAAAAAAAAAAAAAACCCAAACTATGAGCCTCATCAGCATCTCCAAAACATGCAAAGAATCAACAACTCTTTAACAGGTTGGGGTCCTTTATCCAACATCACTTTTAGGGTCAGAAATCCAATGAGGACACACAATTGTAGTAAAAGCAAATATCTTTATAGATGTAGGTTAAAATACTAAAAGTTATGTAGGTTGAAAAATAACAAAAGGGAAACAAAGTTTATGTATACAGGAGGTGGGGGGTTGTAGGGTGGGTGGAGGAATGGGAAAAATGAAAATTAAATTGTATATGGTATATGGTACAAATTCTCAATGTTGTGTGTGATCATGATGTATATATATAATGTACCAATAAAGATTCAAATTTTAAAAAATAACTATAAAGCTTAAAACTTTTTTTTTTTTTTTTTTTTTTGCGGTACCAGGGATTGAACTCAGGTCCTTGTGTCCTTCCAAGGTAGGCACAGTACCACTTGAGCTAAATTCCAAGCCCCTTCATTTGATGTTTTTATACTGATGTGTTGAAAATTGTATGCATGCAATATGTATATCAGTTCTCTCCTATTCAGTCTGTGCGTTGTAAAGAACAGAGTACTGGGCTAGGTGACAATATGGCTGTGCTCACAACCCCACCACTTGCTAGACATATGACCTTGGCAGATTAGAGAAACTGGAGATCTATGCTAGAGAGTCTGGCTCAAAACCTGGCTTAATAATGGGGTATATATATTGATATATATAAAGAATCTAGTACAGTACCGTGCTTGAGTTCATTTTGTATTTAGACAATGGAGTTTACGCCTACTTAGATTTAAACATTAGTGACATGTCTGAAGTCTGTGGGAGGTACTGTCACCATCCTCATGTAATGGCAGCTATTGGAGGTGTCTAATGAGAACAGGAGCTAAGATGCTTGGGATCCAGTGACACTGCACAGGCAGGATTTATTATCAAGACTGAGATCGTCATTAATGTCATTTGCTGCTGGTTAGAGGATGAGAAGGAAAAAATCGAAGACCTAGGAGGTAATTCACTGGCTCAGTAAACAGAAACCAGGATGGATATGGAACAGAAAGAAACCATAGGGATAAAGCAGGATGGAAGAGACCACTGAGCTCTGAAAACCAGTTTTCAAAAACCCAAGGTGGGTATGAGAGGACAAAGTTCTGATGCTAAATGTGCCACTCAATCTCTGTAGAAATAGGCGGTGCAAACCTGTAAGTTGAACATGATTCCTTTTCTCAACAGTTGTGAGACCTAGGTATCATTATAATTTTAAGATTGCTTTCTCTTTAAAGTTTTTAAATCTTATTACCTGTTTGCTGTATATAGTACTCATTGTGGAGTACCAGTACATAACACATACTTCCTCGGGGGTGAAACTGACACATCACACCTAGTGCAGGTGTTGGATAGATTGAGAGTGCACATGAAAATCCAGTAGAGTACTGGGTGCTTAGAAGGTGCTAAAGGTTGTTACTGTTACACCCTGTTAATTCCTTCTATAGTGACGGCTTCCAAGCTTAAGAAGCATGAACTATATGGTCAGATTTCTTTTCTCAATTTGAAGCTATGAACGAGCTTAATGATGTGCATTATTTTGCCTTGATATGTTCTTTTAGTGTGACTTGAAGCGGATCTTCTTCATTCAGTTAACTTTCTTAAACTTTCCCTTTTCACAGAGCAACTGCCAGGGCAAGGGTCCGCCTACTGTGAAAAGAATCACTGGGTCGCCTTGGAGAAGTGATGGCTGTTTTTTCCTTTTAAAGGATCTAAGCACATTCTTTATGCATTATCACAGGGCTAACACGACAAAGATTTGGATCCAACCCCGTAGGGGAAGGAAACTCCCGTCACGCAGGTGGCACTTGGATCCCCCCTAGTGGTGCACTTTGGGAACTTCAGGAGGGACCCCCCCCCCGCCATTACTTCCTCCTAATCTGGGGGGGGGGGAGGCGTTCTAGCAGTGGGCACTTGCCAATTCCTATTGAGAAGGAAATAATCACAGCCAGGATCCAGGATGAGCTGAACTAAAGATTAAACTGAACTAAAGGTTATGATATTTAGATGGGTGCCTGTGGACATTAATCCCCAAATGGGGTTAAACATTATTAGAATAACTTAAGAGCTGGTGGTTTAGCTCAGTGATTCCAGTGCCTGCCTTGGAAGTACAAGGTCATGAGTTCGATCCCTAGCACCAAAAAAACAAAAAACAAAAACAAATAAAAAACCCACAGGAATAACTTGAAGTATGGAGCTGATTGAGGCACCAGGCTAAATGGAGAAGTTGACCTTCTCCTGTTCAGCATATTGTGACTAATTTTTTCCCCTATTCTGAATCTGTCTGAATTTGAAACTGTGGCAACAAAATACCTGTAGACGGGGGAATGTTGGCAAAAGATAATTTTGGCAGCACTCAGGAGGCAGAGACAGGAGGATTGCCGAGTTCGCGGCAGCTTGCCTGGGCACCATAGTGAGCTCGGGGCCAGCCTGAACTACAAAGCGAGACCCTGTCTCAAAAGCAAAAAAAGGTAATTTTGGTGAGGGTAAACTAAAGATAATAGGTTAGGTATCTAATATTCTTGGAAATGGGGTTGAGACAAAACAGGTGGGGGGTTGAATGCAGGAAGGGTAAAGGAGGGGGGCGAGAATGGAGGGTAAGCGTAAGGTGCTTGGAGGATGAAAGGAGGGATACTCAGCAGCAGGTAGGTCTGCTCAAGAGGCCTAGAAGATGTTACCTGAGCAGGTTCAACAGAAACGCTGTGAGATGTGAGCTCTCTCCCCCTCTGCACCGAAGACCCAAAGTGAGTGTTACCGAGATTCACAAGGAAATCTGACTCTACCACTAGGCAAATACCACCGCAGCTGTACGGGAGGCATGTGGGGAAGGAGATGCTGAGGCAACCCGAGCCCTGAGAAGGAAACACAAGTAAAAACGAGTACATGCAACTAAGTTCCAGAATTTAATCTGTTTTTATTTGCCATTTATTATAAAAATCGAACCTTTATTTTTACACAAAAGATACTTTAAAAACAGTAAAATTTACCCAAACCTACTGGATCTGAGGGATTCAGTAGAAATTTAACCTGAGGGCCAAAAAGTTGAACAAAATCTTACAGTTTCTAATAATTATCAGAACCACATCCAATGAAACAAATTTCCAAAAATGTAACAAATATAAGAAATGCTACTGTTTACTGTGAACAAAAGAAGATGCTTTACTCAAGACTGGCCCATTATGTCACTAAGAACAAAATATTTCAAGAATTTAAAAAATCTTGTACAATATTAATATTTAGGCTGTTACACAACATACATGTACACAAACACATCCATTCTAACTCTATATGTCTTTCTGTATTTTTAAAATTGCACCACCTCGGTTAGAGATAATGTAAGACATGCAGATAGCATTCATAATAGTTTTCTCTGCAAGAGGGTAGTATATGAATTAAATGCAAAATTTAAATATGAAATAAAGTTCAATTGGATGCCATCTCAGCTCAGTACCTTGGCTCATATAGTTGTGTTTAATGCTTTAGTGTTGATTAAATCATTCGTATAAAAAGTAGAAAAAAATATATTTCATTACCAAAAGTACTTAGGAGTTCCCACTGGATATAAAAGCAAAGAACAAAAAGCAAGAAGCAAGCAGAGACCAATTAAATAAGACCAAAGGGGTGTGTGTGTGTGTGTGTGTGTGTGTGTGTGTGTTGAGACAGGGTCTCTCTTTGTAGTTCAGGCTGGCCCTGAGCTCACTATGTAGTCCAGGTAAGCCTCGAACTCAGCAACCCCCCTGCCTCTGTCTCCCGACTTCTGATATTACAGGCAGGAGCCACCACACCCGGCAATGTGGTGTGTGGTACTGATTGCTTGTGGGTGTGAGTCACCACAACTTGTTGTAGGTGGTTACCAGGGAATCAAACTCAGGACCTTGTGCTTGCTAGGCAGGCGCCAAAAACACTGAGCTAAGTCCCTGCACCCCCCTCGTCCGCCTTTTGAGATAGCATCTCATTATGTAGTTCAGACTGGTTGTGAACTCATTTTGTAGCTTGGGTTGGGGTGTGAACTTTCAGTGATCCTCCTGCCTCCCTAGTGCTGGGATTACAGGTGTTGTACCATCACACCTGGCTAAGGCTGAAGCTTTTCAAATGCTTTAGCATTTAAAAAGAACTGAAGATAAGAACTAATGATATCCAGGGGACTTTACAACATTGATTTATACTGTTTCACAGACATAACATCTTCAAGAATATAAATCAGGATGCAAAATAACTCCTCCCCCATCAGTCTTTCTCGTTTCCAGAAAGAAGAAAAGAAAGAAAAGCAGATTCTGATGCAATGTACAATTAATGAACGCAAACTGGTCCTACAGCTATATTCTTATGCTTTTGGTAGAGATGAAGGATCATATCATCAGTCAACATATTGAAAGGCTGAAGTACAACTACTCAGGCATAATTATAAGGCCAGATTCCTCACAAAATACATATGTTCAGGTGTCAACGCAAATCTTCCAGCATAAATATGTTCTATTACTATACGAGCACTGACCATATTTAATGGGGTGTGAGTATAGAAAGAAAATAAAATACCATATGTGAATAGGACAGTGCTAAGAGAACATAAAGATGTAAGGACGATTTTACTGAAAAGCACAAGGAAATACCATGGAGTCTACAAAATAAAATTGATTATTTTAATGAACCCACTGACACTGTGCAATGTTTTAAACATATAAAATTTGAATTATGAAACACTTGAAAAGCAAATATTTCATGATCAAATGATGGCTATACACATATATCAGTGCTGCACACCGCAGCACACCTATCAGGATTCTGACAACACTGAGATGCCGCAGATCTCATTTCCTGTGTTAACGTAACATAAATGTTAAGTGATGCTGCACTGTGGGGACATGCATGAGAAAAAGTTAAGAGTAAGGGTGAAAACTGAAAATGCAGGACCTCCATTCCACACAGATGCACCCGGATATAGGTTAGGGACAGAACACTACAGCTTTTCAGGAATGCTCAAAAACACTTATGTTCTCAAACTAAGGTTGAGTATTTGGTTTGTTTAAGGGGACAGAATACCTCTCTCAGTAGAACTGGTGAATATCTAAAGACTGCTATACATATATTAGACTATGACCTCCTGCAATTTTGGAAAAAAATACTAAATGTGGCAAACATGTTACAGTTTTCCTACATGGAGTGTGTATGTGCACACGTATGTGTGCAAATGAAATGAACTAATGGCACTGCCTGCATAAGCCATACATTTTGTTTTTGAACATGATTTTGTTTTTGGCAAATACACTCTTGGAAATCAAATCTCTCAGGATTATAATTTAGTGAACTTCATTTTCTTAATAT
Source organism: Thryonomys swinderianus (assembly GCA_004025085.1). Classification (NCBI taxonomy): domain Eukaryota; kingdom Metazoa; phylum Chordata; class Mammalia; order Rodentia; family Thryonomyidae; genus Thryonomys; species Thryonomys swinderianus. The sequence continues at coordinate 22,264 of PVIC010021607.1, forward strand.
ATTATCTTACAGGGGTATGAACACTTGTAAAATAAAGATCTGGTCCGATAGTGCAGTAAACGCAATGCTGACACCGCATTTTCATACCTCAGACAGCAGTGTCACTGCATCATAGGATTTCAATAACAAATACTGAGCAGCTGTGGCATCCAGAGCAATTCAGTTTGGACCAGTAACTACACCCTCGTGTGTGGGAAGTGGCTTATGTATTTACTATCCATCTTGCTCGTAAATTGCTCCAGGAATTTTCACAGATGATAAGAGTTACTTGCACTTGACACAAGTACTCAGTCATAGAGAAGTTCTAGTTGTCTGGTGAATGGAAGCAAATCTGAATTTTGCTTTGAAAATTCTTCCAGTAAAAGAAGGTAGGGTTTCTCATATACACTATGTGTACTTATGTGGCCAAAAATCATTGAAACATCTTTCCGTGTTTTATATTCATGTCCAAAACTTAAGAGAATCCTATCTGACATTAGAATCAGTACACACAAGGGCCCTACATAAAGCACTGAAGTTACCATCAACTCACACTTTTGAAAATGAGAATAATAAGGCCCTGGATAGAGTCAGGATGTGTTTTGTGCAGTCCTGAAAGAGAGCTACATCACTTATGCCTGGATCCCTGAGAACACAATGTTCTGATGAAAGGCAAGTTTTGGTAGGAAGCAAGTCTATTCCATTCTTTCCCATTGAGAATACACAATAATGTGTTAGGCAGCTTCTGGTGTTCTATATTCCTACATTTTCTGGAGCTAATACTCAAATTTCATTACATGTGAATGATCTCCTTGAAATTCAGTCCAGGCGTATGTGGCAGGTGAGGAAAGCTGCATTTCCCATACTCTCCAGTAACAGTGAAACTTTTAGGGCTTTCAGCGGTAACAGCTGCTGCAGCACGAGTGCTACAGGTTCTCCACTACTGCTCTACTTTCTCCACACTGCTCTACTAAGCGCTTACTTTCGTCTTCCTGGAACAAAGCCAGAGAAAACATACATCGCACACTACAGTTCCACGTTTACAGTGCTCTTTCCCCATGGTGTTTTCCAGTACCGTGCGGCTGGGGTTAATAGACGACTTCCTAGTTACATTTACGTAACATGAGGTGGCATCATAAGGCCCAGACCCATTAGAGAAACATACATTAAAGATGCACATTTCCCAAAAGTGAGTCAGTTTTATTTATTTAACAATGTGGATCAGAAGAGAAGGCCAAACACAAAGTTCTTTATGAGGAAAAGCAAATGTATTCCACGAACACTGAAGGCATGAGATGAATTTCAGTTCAGTGGATTCATTTCCCTGTGAGCTCTGATTGCTCATCTTAACATACTGAATAGACACTGAGGAATTTATACTGTATCTAGAGGTTATGCAGATGGAGGGCAAAATGCATTTTACTTTAAAACTACATTTCTACAAAGTACTTTAAAATTAATTCTAAAATCCAAATCTGTCCCTCTCTGCTGCATCATAGGTTTTGTAATTAACTGTAAGCTGGGTTTGGTGGCGCACACCTGAAATCCCAGCACCTGGGAGGATGAGGCAGCAGGGTCCCCATGAGGCTGAGTAGCCTGGCTACACAGTGAGAGGCCAGTCTGAACTAGTTGCTACGTATAGCGAGACCCTGTGTCAAAACAAGACAAAGAGAAACTGAATTGTACCCACATGATTGCGCAGCAGCAAGGGAAGAAGAAGGACACGTTTCAACTGTCCTCTCACGAGGAAACCCCCAAATATTTTAGGGCACAAAACATAAGCCTTTTGTTATCCAAAGTGAGTAGTTACAAAGTACAAAAACATTCTGGTGGAGAATACACACAAAAACAGCCTGAACTAAGTATCATGAGTTCTTGAAGAAATATGTTGTCTGTACCTAACAAAAATTTCCACAGATGTAGAATCCAACGTCACACAGTAGAAAATGTTTTTATATTTCATATAAAAATTCTCAACAAATCAAAAGGGTTTGATGATAAGAGATAAGGAAAAGTTTTTGAGAAAACATTGATTTTTAGAATTCCCCCAAAATGACAAATCTGCATTACCCTGTCCAGTCAGAGGCCAAAGATGGCATTTTCTCAGGGCTCCTCACTGCTGTCAAAGAAAACCAGATTAAGGAAGACCCAAGCAAGCCAGGAAAGGAAAAAAAAATTAAGCCAAAAGGAATTCTGCCAGGCATAATATACCCTTCCTAAAAACATGTAAGGACATAAATCACAGGCAGTAGTGAGCATACAGCAAGGAAATTTATATTGATGAGTTGTGATCTCAGTGATAAATATCAAAATAGGAAGTCAGTAAAAGTAAGTGTGCAAATAAGTGATAGGGACTAGGGAAAGAAGAAATGCTGAAGGGTAAAAACTGCAAGGTAATGATTTCCTAATTTCATGCCTCTCAATCCACCTTTAATGTATACTTCTTATAATATCTCAATAAATTAAAGATCAGTTACTTACAAGATTCCAGTTCAGTGTTAATACTTTTACTGATTTAACTTCAGGATAGACATTGAATTGCTTTCATAAGATATTTGGTGGGCCACACTTGTCAGCTATTTATCAGCTATAACTTAGGAAATTACTTCTCCTTTAAAGCCTTGGGACATAACTTTCAAAAATGCTCCTGAGACACGAGTCTCTGAACTTCAGGTCAACATTTATCTAAGCACGTCTGCAAACGCTCCGTCACCGGGAGCGGAAGTGTACTGAGCAAACTGTCCTCCACGATCAGACAGCTACGCTTCAGAGCCTGACACCCTTCCAGCTCCGGAGGCAACGTTTCCAGGTAATTCCCAGTGAGCTCCAGGTGGGTGAGGTTCGACAGCTCACCCACGCGTGGGGATAGCTCGGTCAGGCTGTTTCTCCCCAAAAGCAAACACTGCAGCTTCTTGCACTGAAACAGCCCATCTGGTAGTGTTTCGACCTGCAGAGGAAGAAAAGAAGCCAGTAAAACTGGTGAGACACGGTGATGGGACATTTAGTTGCTTAGGTACCCTCCTTACATTATATTAAAAACACATCGGGGCCGGAGGGTTAGCTCAGTGGTTCCAGCGCCTGCCTCGCAAGCGCAAAGTCCTGAGTTCGATCCCCGATAACCACATACAATGCTGGGCGTGGTGACTCACGCCTGTAATCCCAGCACTCGGGAGGCAGAGACAGGGGGATTGCTGAGTTCAAGGCTTGCCTGGGCTACATAGTGAGCTCAGAGCCAGCCTGAACTACAAAGCGAGACCCTGTCTCAAAAACAAACAAAACCACATCGGTAGATTCTAAAGATATATGGTGATAAACCGGAAGTAGATAAAGTAAGGATGAGAGGACCCCAGAGTTACAGGATGATGGTCTTGTGACCATCTGAAACATTTCTTCGTATGCGTGGGCAGTGACTTGGCTCTGGACATTCATTGCTGCAAGATGCAAAAACAACAACATAGTAACGCAGGAGAATCGTCATTATTCTTGAGGCCTGGATCATAAGTAAATTACTCTCAAAAGTCCTCAGAGACAGTTTACTATGCTATGTAATGAGCAGCACCCTTGAGAACATCCTAAAAACAGACACAAGTCTTCTTCCTATTCTGGTTTTCATGGTAGAAACTGAAGCTGGATTCTGGTTTTACACTTGATCTTAGCCAAAAGGCCGAGAAGCGATGGATTCTGGTTTTAAAAGAAGTTCACAGAAGCACAAAGAGACCTGATATGTACATGTACAATTTGTTCCCTCCACACGCTCACCTCCCCCAACGCAGCTGGCACAGTGGCTGGTGACAGCTCAGCAGAGGACGCAGGCGGGGCCGAGGGGCCCTTCACCCGTTTCTAACAAAGGCACTTCTTATGTATTTAGCTTTCTTCCTGGGCTTTGGCGTGGTTTCATTTAAATAATTCTTGTCAGGGAGGCAACATAAATAGCCCGCTCTGCTGGACTGTGGTGGGCGGGCGCTGGGTGAGCTTCTGGAGAAGTCGCAGTGCACATATGCCACACAGTCACTGTGGAGAGACTTCCGAAGCGGGGCGCACACGCTCCCTGGAGTTCCTCACCCCACCGAGGGTGGGTCTGAACCAAGCATCGCTGGTGGTACACCTCACCTGTGCTACGCTCGATCTCTGCCACCAGGCAAAGCAGCGATCACCTCTCACCTCCAGTACTCCGTGTACTGGCGGGAACGAGTCTCCCGTGACGCCGTGGCATCGTACACTGCACAGGCTCCTGGACTCGGGAAGCCGCTGTGTTAGAAAGAGGGCTGGAAGGAGACCTGGGCTCAGCCTGCGTCCTTTGAGGGACTAACAGAGCGGCAGAGCTCACTCTGGGAGGAGCTCCCAGGACCACCCGGAACTCTTTTTCCTCAAAAGCACAAATACTCTTCACATAAACTAAAGGCAGGCCCAACTACAGAAAGTGTTTATTTTTTTTAGAAAATCCTCCTCCTTTATCACTACCACATACATTCAGTGCTGGATACCTTTGAAAATAAAACTAAAGATCACTGTTAAGACTAGCATTCAACACAGATCATCTTACTACTAGGTCTAAGCATAAGATAATATCTACACACTTATTTCATTTTCTTCTCAAGAGCAGATATATACCCGTGTACCTAGGCTGACTTCAATTTTGAGAGAAATGAGGGTCAGAAGAAATGTAATGACTTTAACAGCTACCCTTTCTGGTCAGAGAACTTGCAGCTCAGAGGCAGGGTCAGTACTGTATGGATGGGGGGAAAGTCAGGCCTGTGAAGTATGTCTAGGGCTGAGTGTGTCCGGGATGCTCAAGCAATGTTTACACAGATCCACAGGAAACAGGGAAGGCTGAGTTCATATGCATCCAACAAGCATGGGCTAAATGCCTCTTCTTTATGTGCTAGGCTCACAACTAGGTGATGGGGCCAGTGTTGAGCAACACAGACAAGCTTTGTGAACTTTTGTTTAGGACTGGGGTGTAGATCAGAGGCGGAACACTTATCTATCATGTTCCAGGGTCTGAGTTCCAAACAAACAAACAGGAACTTTTATCTAAGGCAGGTGCCCACGAACATCTCAGCCTTGTCACTGTTGACACCTGGATGGGATAATTTTCCATGGGACCATCCTGAGGTCTGTGGAGAGCTCAGCGGTGTTGCTGGTCTCTACACATTCACCAGCATCATTCTGTACCTTAGACGGAACAAAGGAGGTGTCTCCAGGCAAATATTGATGGATTAAATTTCCCCGGCTCCCTAGATGAGAAGCTCTGGTCTAATGGGAGAAACATTAAACAACTGGCATGAGGGAGACTGCCCTGACCCAAGCTGCATCAGGCAACCCCCACTCCCCAGGTGGGCTGATTTCCTGCTGGCTGACTATGCCCAGACCTCTGCCCTGACTCTTCTGTTTAGTATCTGTACTACTGCAAACCTCTTTCAAATCTCCACATCTGTGACTTTTGTGGACTTCTCATCCTGCAGCACTTAAGAGGGATTTCAACTTTGCCTTCGGGGTACATTGGGGCGGGTCTCCCCCCAGCCAGAGGCTCCAAGGCCCCTCAACATTGCTTCTGGGAGTGACCAGGGGCTGTGGTTGGTGGGATTCCCTCACACTGAGTGGGCTTTCTCTGCAAGCCAGGGCCCACCTGAGATCCAAGGACTTAACACCTCCTGAAATTCAATTTCCCTAAAGAAGCATAGGGAACCTTATTAAGAAACTCAACACTTTCTTTGAACTCAGTAATCTTATCATGAGTAAATCTATTTACAATTATTAAAAAGCGTTCCTTGAAGTTTACACAAACACAAAACACATTTTACTTATCAATAAATTTTATAAAAATGTTTCATAATGTTAACTTACATCTAATTCATTAAGTGTGCCTTTTCTCTTCGACTGTATGAGGCATGATCTGGACAGGAAATGTTAAACTGCGTCTACCACTGGTTTTTCTCAAATAGCAAGGGAAAAACTTACAGGCTATTAGAGATGATAAACTTCATAAGCAAATGTTTTACAGAATAAACAACAATATATAATATAATCATATATAAAGAATAAACTATAAAATTAAAAAAATAGAAAAATTGTCTATATTACCACTCTATACATCTGTCAACCAAATATCTTCAGAATGGGTGGGAGACCCCAGGGCATGATCTCTTACTATATCTATGGCAGACACCGATAACTGAATACCCCACTGTG
>PVIC010021608.1:0-28555 GCA_004025085.1 Thryonomys swinderianus
CTATTTGTAAATAATATGTTTAGCAAAAATAGTAAAATTCCCTATCAGCCTATAATCTATATTTCTGGTAACGTAAGTCCTCCATATACAAAATAAACCATGTTTGAAAAAGTGTTAGTTCTAGGTCAAGACCAATAAAATACCGAGTGTATTATATTTATACACAAGTATATTAGGAAAATATAATTTTCCTTCAAAACTCATCTTAATTAAACTTAAAACCATATTTACTAATCATGCTGTTAACTATGATAATATGTATATATAATAAATATTTAACATCTCTCATGGTTAGAATACTAAAAAGCATAGTATTTGGTTTTATGACAAGATATTGACTGGGGAGTTTATAAAATGAAGTTATGTGTTTTTTAAAAATCTTTTTTATTTGTTTCCGATCCATCTTCATCGAAATGATTCTTCTGTTTTATTAACTTCTGCCATGATTTTTCCGTATGCTTTGTAAGGGTCCCATTTCCAGTGCTTCTCTCTGAATGATCCCCTGAATAAAAATGATTGACTCCATTTACCTTTGTTGTGCTTAGTGGGGTAAAACGATAATGTCATTGTGTCTTATCTTCGCTCTATTTTTCCCTCCTGGCTCCTTTATTTTGATCTCTGAAGTTCCTGTTGTGGTTCTCTCTTCCGCTCCCCACCTTACTTCCTGTGCTAATAACATCACAGCGAAACGAGCACTCCCGTTTTGAAACGGAATTGCTTTGTAACTGGACTTTGGGGAGCTTATTTTTCCATTCATCCTTTTATTCACTAAGAACATAATCTATTTTCTCGTGAATCTGTGTAGAAATTTTAAAAAATGTGATTAGATTTAGTATTGAAAGAATAGTAACACAGATAGCAAATGCACTTCTCTTTTTACTAACTCCTACTTAATCTCTCAAAGTCTTAGTCTAGCTGCTGGGGAGGACGAAGAAGCCATTAGAGGTGAGTAGATTGGGAATTTAGAGTTTTGGGTTTCCGTTTTCACTGCCCACCACGTCTAGATTTAAATGGTACAACAGAATTTAAGATCTTCATTAGCAGATGGCTCTACCCATCAGCACCGAGTAGAGCTTTTCTTAGTTTTTTGCTAAATGTGTTCATAAGCATTAAGCAAAAGGTGATAGTACTTCATGCGCAAAACCACTGTGAGAGATGTAAGCTTATCCTTAGAATAATAGGGCTGAAGAGTTTTATAGTTTTGAACAGTTCAATAATGAAGATAACAGAGCTCTTTTTAACTCTTTAAGGCTGTTTTAGGAACTAAAGAATTAGTGAAATTATGTTTTTTACACTAATGTCCTTGCTTACTTGGTATTTTAACCAAGAGTTTATTATATCTGTCAGTTACATCATCAAGCTCTATAATAAAGAGCATACATCATCAGTGTATGTTCGAGTTCAGCACTCAGTTTCTAAGCAGCAATGGTACAATGGTGATTCTATATAATGAACTATAACTTACTGTTACTCCTTTTTATTCTAATCATGTTGATGGTAAAGCACGTAGTAGACAATCAATTACACCAGAAATTTATAAATTATCCATTTGCTGAAAAAAATGCAAGCGGTATCTACTACAAAAGAATTCAGAAAAGATAACTATTTACTTGAGAGAAACAAGTATTCATCTTAAAATTTCCATATACAAGTTCTAATGAGTACTTGTATCTACTCAAAATTCATATGCTTATGCCTACGCTCCAATGTGAAGGAATTTAAAATGCAACCTTTGATAGACAAAAATGGTGGCATTCTCATTACAGGTTAAAGTATGATGAGACACTCCTCTTTTCATTCTTCTAACTCAACCTACTTACTGCATATAGAACACAACTACAAAATACAAGGCAGAAAGTGTGTCCACATTGACACCTTGGCTTGGGACTTTCTATCTTCTATTGGTGTCAGAAATAATCATTGTTTAATCTACTGAGTCCATGGTATTCTATTGTTTCATACCAGCCTAATGGCCAAGATACAAATAAACCCTAACTATGTTCAGAAGTCACAACCTAATGGTTGTACTTTCTAAACACCTTTGAGCAATAAGGTATGACATTAATCAATTTATGGGCAGAGATATATGACTGCAGTGGAACTATTGAGAAATAGAAAAGAGCCAAATTTCAGTAGAACCACTAACATTATCATTGATAAAAGACTTAATAAAATATTAAAGAATGATATGATAGATTTGTCTGAATGAGGACAGTGTGTGCGTGTGTCTTTTCACTGAGATTTGAATACTTTGAAGGTTGTTCCTTTTCAATATAAAAATAACAAGAATTGTGTTTTATGTACACTAAGATTGAAACATTGGGTCTACATCCAAATACAAATATCTGAGGAGAAACATTACTTTTCTGCTCTTAAGGACCAAGATCTGGCTTAGGGATATAAGTTTGCAAATCATAAATATATGAATTATTTTAAAAGTCCAGAACAAAGATCAGATCACCTAAGTTATGACCAGCTTTGTTAATAGCTGGCAGTTGATGAAGAAATGCAGTCTTCAAATACTTACCATATTTATCATTAAAGATATACTACACAGATCCTGAGAAAAATGGCAAGAGTGTCCTGAAACTGAACAATGACATATGTGCAAAGGATAGGGAGAAAAAAGGGAAATAGATAATTTAACAGTTTAAATTTAAATTTCTTCAATTGGTACATCCAGTTAAACCCATATATTAACTTGAAAAAAAAAGTCAGAATTTTAGAGGATATTTTTAAAGTAAAGAAACTATTATTTTTAAATTGAATTATTTATTTGTACAATTTATATGCAACTCATAATCACACATAACAATGGGAAATTTGTACCAGTATAAGACACAAGTTAATTCTCATTTTACCCATATTCCCAACCACCCACACCTCCCTACCCCCTATATACATGCTCTTTTATTTTCTTTCAGAATCATATTTATTCCTTCCCCTCATTACATTCCCACACCAGATTTCCTTTGGAAATTTCCCATTCTACAAAAACTGTCATACTTTCTAGAGCTCATTTTCATCTACTGGTGCTCATATCAAAGAGAAGATCCGTTATTTGCCTATCTGTGATCTATTGATTTCACTTATTAGTGTATCCTCCAGGTTTATCCATTTGCAGATAAATGAATCAATCTTGTTATTCTCTATGGCAGAGTAATACTCCATTTTGTTGGAAAACCACATCTTCTTTATCCAGTCTCCAATTGATGGGCATTTGGGTTGTTTCCAAGATTGAGCTATCACAAACTGAGCTGCTATGAACAGGGGTGTACATCTGTCTTTCCAATGTGATTTTTAAAAATTCTTTTGGGTATATTCCTAGCAGGGGAATGGCAGGGTCAAATGGGATGCCTAGTCCTAGTTTTCTGAGAAATCTCCACACAGATCTCCACAATGGTTGCACAAGTCTGCAATCCCACTAACAGTGGAGAAGAGTTCCTTTCTCCCCACAACCATGCCTGCATTTATTGTTGGTTGATTTTGTAATAGCAGCCATTCTTTGTGGAGTGAAATGAAATCTCAGTGTTGCTTTCATTTGCATTTCTCGAATGACCAGTGACGTTGAACATTTCTTCATATGCTTCTTGGCTGCTTTAACTTCTGCCTCTGAAAAGTGTCTGTTCATTTCAGATGCCCATTTTTGAACTGGGTCTTTAAATTTGGGGAGGCTGATCTGTTTGAGTTCTTTATATATTGTAGATAATAGCCCTTTGTCTGATGAACAGCTAGTAAAGATATTTTCCCATGCTGTTGGTTGTCTTTTAGCAGTGCCAGTGACTTCTTTTGCTGTGCAGAAGCTTTTCAGTAGGATGAGATCCCATTTGTTGATTCTTTCTGCTAGTTCTTGTGCTTTAGAGGTTTTATTCATAAAGTCTCTGCCTAAGCCAATGTCTCCAAGAGTTTTACCTAACCTATTTTCCAGCAGGCTTATTGTTTCTGTTTTAATGTTTAAGTCTTGTATCCATTGTGAATTTAGTTTTGTGCATGGTGAAAGAGACAGGTCTAGCTTTAGTTTTTGGCAGGTTAAAGCCCAGTTTTTCCAGCACCATTTGTTAAAGAGGCTGTCTTTCTTCCATTGACGATGTTTGGTTCCTCTGTCAAAGATAAGGTGGCTTAGTGTATCCAGGTTGTGTCTGAATCTTCTAATCTATTCCACTGGTCCTTGGGTCTGTTACTTTGCCAGTACCATGCAGTTTTTATCACAGTGGCTTTATAGTAGAGTTTTAAATTGGGGATTGTAATACCCCCTGCCATGTTGTGGTTGCTTAGAATTGCTTTTGCTATTCTAGGTTTCTTGTGGTTCCAGATGAATTTTTGTATTATTTTTCTCTAGCTCTGTGAAATATAGTGTTGAAATAAAAAAAAAAACTATGGAATGCTTAATGAATTTGTGCATCAACCTTGATCAGGGGCCATGCTAATCTTCTCTGTATCATTCCAATTTAATATCTGTGTTGCCAAAGCGAGCACGACATAAAGAAATGTTGAAGCCAAGGGTATATGCTTATGAAAATCATTCAACAGAAAAAAATCACTGGGGGAAAAAGGGAGAGGAGACAGATTTTGAAGTTACAGTCAAAAAGGGAGGAGATAAAAATACAGGACTATTGTTTCCATATAAAGAAAGCCAAGATAGTATCAATTTTGAGAGGAGAAAACCCATAGAATAATAACCAGGTGCATCTCAGCAAAATTGAATAGTTTTATTAATGGATGTATGTGGAATTTTTTTTTCTTACAGTTTCAATTTTGTTCGTGAAACAGAGATCAGTTATCTGGCAGCAATGCAATCAAGGAAGTCTTAAATGATTTAGAAGAAAGGTAAAAGATGTGAATAGGTCTGTAGAAGAGTACAACTTTTCCATCAACTCTAGTTAAACTTCATTCTGTCTGAAGAAGGAGCACTCTGCTTTTGACCCTGCTAATACTCTAACATTCACCTCCACCTGGAATGGACTGTTCTTTCCTGTGGGTTGTACTTGACCCGGAATCTTGTGTTCTTTCTGTAACATTCTTGGGCACTTTAAACTGTTAGCGGTCTCACTCTAATAGACCATAAATGCCTCAGAGGTAAGGACTCTTGTTTAAAGTTCATGCATTGCCCAGTGCTTTTCTTGGGAGGTTCTTTTTTAGGTCTCATGGAAAGAACGAATGATAACTCACATACTGCCTCATGTAAGAGATGCTATTTACACATCCACTCATCAGAAATTTCAAATATGAACCAGTTCCTATAGCATGATCACTAAAAAAAAAAAAATAGGAAAAATGCATTGTAGATAAAATCTTAGATATTTAGGCTCTGAGCAGAAAGAACTTCAACAATTATATTTTCTTGTGGTGCATCTGAAACCTACATATTTAATAATAAAATAATAAATCAATGAAATGTTCTCTTAAGTAAAGGTCTTTATTTTAGCATATATTTTAACCTGCCAATATATAATGATATTACATTTGGATATTAATGTTTGTTTGACTCAATTGTATTATAACCTTTACAGAAAATTTTAGAATATCTCTAAATCATAAACAAAAGATAAGCATTAATTTCAAAATAAAGTTTTGCTTATTTGAGTAAAATTCATTTCTGAGAGTGAACATTAAATAAGGTTGTTTTAAACTGTCTTGACATGAACAGTTTTAATAACAACCCTACATTGTCAATTTTTTTTCTTTTGCTTGCTTTTATCCAATCACCTTAGATATTTGACCCCCCATCTGTATAATCTGACCCTATGTTATCACATTTTCCTGTAGTCTTCATTCACCTATCCACACTTTAATCACAATTTATTAATTCTTTATACACCTAAATGCCATTGAAATTGTGTAAATAGTAAAACTATTTAAGTCCATTCCTTTCGACTTGGGCAATTCCCTTATTAAACTTCAAGATACAACTACATGATTCCTGGAGTCATAGGATATTAATTTGCATCCAAATACCTTGTTTTCTTTCACACCATTTTATTTAGCCTACATTTAGGAAAATTTTGCAACATGTATATGTTTTTATATTATTCCATGTACTGAAAAATTAGAAGGACAAATCAGTGCATTCTGCACATAATTTAATAGATCACGGGATGCCCATCTGCAGTCTTGTGTCATATATGCTCCATGTTCTCCTCGAACACCCCACCTGGCTCCTCTTCCCTCCCCGTGGGACGCACATAGATTCAAACACGTTTCCAACCATCCCCTGTGCGTGGCCCAGAGCCCGTTCCCTTTCCGCATCTCTCACCACTTCGTTCATTGGTTCTCTTTTTCCCCGTATGAAGTTAAAGTCACCTTCTCAAGAACAATCACCCTCATATTTGTTGAAAGGCCAACTCATCCTCTTGTTACTTTTCAGGACACCATATATACTGTTTCATCAGAATGGTGACATTTTATATGTAACTAGGCAGATTTTTTTTTATTCGATGGATTACTGTTTATCAGATTAAACTGGAACTACAGGTAGTATTTAAGAACCTTGTATAGTTTTGCACAGTTAAATGTCTTGTCTTCCACTTGGAACTTAGCACATGAAATGTCTTCATTAAATATTTAAATATTTGTTGAAAGGATGAGTAGAAATACCTATGGAGGATCCATAATAGTACTTTATTATCTACACTAAAAAAGGTTCCTAATCCAGTCATTTTAATCTGAGATAATTTTAAGTAAAGTCTGTTTCGGATGTTGCAATTTTTTGGGAGGAAGATGAATGGGACCAGGGGTGATTCTGGAACCAACTGTTTAGAATTATACACACTAAAAGAGCATTCCATATTTTTTTTTCTTTGAACAGATGGCAACTGCTAGAATAAAAATGAATTCAGTGTTCAAAAGTTAAATGAAAGTAAAAATATATTTAAGTGTATTGTACATTTATAGAGGAAATATTTAGCATTTTCATCATTATTCACATTATTCAAAGCTCTATTTTCAACATATAATTCGAAATAAGTGCTCTTCTTAGTTGACAAGATGAGAAGTTTCTTCTCTGTAATTATTTTCTGCTTTGTTTCCTGTGAAAAAAGAATATATAATTTTATAATTGAACTCCATTTAAAGGTCATCCATTAGAATTTGAAATTATGTTTCGTCTAATCAACATGAATTTTAAGCATTATATTAAGAGAAATGATTCCTAAAGAAATCGTTTCGTGCAATGAAGTCTTTAAGATTAAGAGAGCTGGGTGCGAGTGTAGTTCATTCTTAGTAGCGTTTTCTGCTGTCTGATATGGTTTATGGAAGAGAGCCTGAGCCGAGGGTGGGGGAGGGGGCCTCCCTGGAGGCTGTGCGTGCCAGTCATGTGCTTCCTGGCCTTGGGGGGAGATCAAGCCTCCGGGCCACGCTCTCCGTCTATCTGAAGTGGATGCCCAAGCTCCGTTATTCCTGAGTGAACATTCAGACTCTTGATTTGGTCGTGTGTTCTGTTCTAATTCACACAGAATAAACTTTTAAAACAGTTTATATAATTATCTTGAGAATTTTCTTAGTGGGGAAAATTAAAATGGCTGACACAAAATCATAAAATTCACTGTAAAAAGCAGGTCTGGGGATTGTTTCCCAATTTGGCTGATTTTGTTGCTGAGAGATCGTTTCCATGGCGCGTACTCTGTCAAAGCACCTCAGGAATGACGGCTGTGTCGCTTTTATCTGTGCTGACAATTCCAGCTCTTAACAGTCTGACGCTTCCCTTTCAAAACACAGACAGAAGCAAGGACAAAGCCGGCAAGAGTGTAAACTCATTGCTGGGCCAAATTTAATACTAACTCATTATCATTTAAGAACTATAATCCTGTGCTCGCTCAAGATACCATAGTCACTAAGGGAAACCGCATCATTTTATTTCCATAGAGACTATTAAAACACACTTTACAGAAGGGAACTGAAGGCCAAGAATCCTCAACGCTTCATCTGTTTGAAATTATACCATGTTCTCTACCTCTCTGTCTCCTTCTCTCAGTCTGTCTCTGTCCTTTCCACATATATATTGGATCATTATAAAAGTTAATTTCTATGTTGCAAGAAAGATATTTAAATTTTTTGCATTTATTCACAAATTTATGAACACATTTATCCATATATAAAGACACATATGTGCATATGTAAATACACACACACACACACACACACATATATATGACTTAGTTAAAGGACATAACATTAAGTAGAACTATCTTTAATATAATTTATACTGATAATACAGATGATCATAGATACAGATTTAGTCTAATTAATAATTAGATTTTTGGAATAGGGAATGATTCTTCATATAAATGCTTTGTTGTTTTTCAGTGAATATTCTCCTCCTAAAACATTTGGAATTAGATAACTAACATTCTATGTATTTCTTTTTTTTTTTTTTTTTCCTTTTTGGAGACAGGGTCTCACGTTGTAGTTCAGGCTGGCCCTGAGCTCACTATGGTGCCCAGGCAAGCCACCGCGAACTCAGCAATCCTCCTGTCTCTGCCTCCCGAGTGCTGGGATTACAGGCGTGAACCACCACGCCCAGCATTTTACTATGCGGTGTTGATTGTTGGTGGGCGTGTCTCCACGCCCAGCATTATATGTGGTTACCGGGGATCGAACTCAGGTCCTTGTGCTTGTGAGGCAGGCGCTGGAACCACTAAGCTAACCCTCTGGCCCCCCCCTTCTTTGTATTTCTATACCTTACATATAGGTAGACTAATGAGTCCTGCTAGCCATTTTTTAATGTAATTAACCAAACCAATAAAATTTATTATCAATTCATCATTCACTACTCTTGTCTGAATTTGTGTTTTTGTATATATTGTGTCATTTTATACCTCTGGTAAATTGTAGAAAGCAAAAATTAATATTTGCTTTCGTACAACATTCACCTTTTTTTTTTTTTTTTGGAGACAGGGTCTCGCTTTGTAGTTCAGGCTGGCCCTGAGCTCACTACGGTGCCCAGGCAAGCCGCCGCGAACTCAGCAATCCTCCTGTCTCTGCCTCCCGAGTGCTGGGATTACAGGCGTGAGCCACCACGCCCGGCACTGTGGTATGTGGTATTGATGGCTGGTGGGCGTGAGTCTCCACGCCCAGCATTGTATGTGGTTTCCAGGGATCGAACTCAGGACCTTGCGCTTGCAAGGCAGGTGCCGGAACCACTGAGCTAACCCTCCGGCCCAACATTCACCTTTTTAAAAAAGATTTGACTCTTTATTGGCAAGGGGAGGGGGACAGGGAGAGGAAGAGTATGCCACGCAGTGTAATGCACGGAGTAAGAAAGAGGCCATATTTATTGAGGGTCACAGAGACATGACCCTAGGATGACAGAAAACACATACCATGTAGTGTGCAGACCAATTAAGGCTTTGAGCTCAAGAGCTAGAAACACTGTGAGGTTCAGTCTGGGACGATGGTAGCATCCAAACTCAAGTGGGTAGAGAAAAGTGATTGAAAAGAAATGGTCCCAGGGTGCTAGCTGGACTGAAGTGGTTGGAGGGCAGTGACTTCCTCAGCCTTATTGTTTTACCTGTACTAAAAGCACACTGGTTTTCAGGAATTTTCCTTTCAAAATGCAGTTAAGTTAGAAATATATTGCATGTAGCCAAAGTCATACAAGATAAACCACCTTAAGTTTGAACCATAACACTGGGAATTTTGGAAAGTAATTTGAGTAGGGTGCAAAGCTTTCAGTTTCCTGGGATTCCTCATCACTTTCTGTCATTTAAATGTGGCTGTAAAGAAAGATCTGGAGAAAAAAATATCTCAGAAGATGCCATAGCATCAAATTAGGTGTAAAGATCCTAAGGGAATCAATGCCACAATTGAAATATTTATGCAAGCAGGTGTGTTGCAACTGGATATGATTTACAGGAGGAAAGAGCTGGAAGTCCAGAAGCAGGAAGCAGTGGACATTCCAGGGAAAGGGACAGTAGAAGACAAACAGGTCCTTATTGGGAAAGCAAACAGTTATAAATTCAGACTGCAGAATAAAACACAATTGAACAGGCTTGAGAATATTTACTTATTTTTAATGCTTGACACGGTTCTGGATTCAGTGTCTTGTGATTTCCTTAGCTTCACTTAGATATATAATCATTACCAGTATCATGAAAAAATTTCAGAATTTGTGATAGACTTGATTAAAATAGCTTTCAAATGTTCCCACAGAAAGAAAAAATAGTGATATCTTCAATGAGCCATTAAATACATTTGAATCATTTTATGTTGTGAAATTTCCATTGACACATAAAATATATAAGTAAAATTTGGAAACCTAAAGGCAGAAATCCCAAAATGTAACTACCCTCAGTATGAACATGCGAACAAAGGCAAATCAAAACTAAGGAAATATTGCAATTAAGCATGAGTATTATGCTGACATTAGTAAAATATTTTCCAAGAAGTACAATTCTAAGAGAAATTTCAAGTATGATGTTTCACTAAACAGAGTGAAACTTGATTCACTTAACCCTGTTACCTTGACTGCATGGAGATTCCTAGGGAGATGACTGGCTTATTGGGGTGCTATATACATTGGTGCACTAGACCACTGATGTTCGAAGTTAAATCTCCAAGTAAGAGGTTGTGCCAGGTTGGACATTTGAGCACGTGACACTGGAGGATACAGCTCAGGATCTTTGCCTCATGCTCAGGTTCCCAGAAACTATGAAGAGAGGATCTTAGCTCCAACATTCACTTTTCTCTTAATGTTTTGCTTTAGATCCAGAAAAGCATAGAGTGAACTTCTCAAATTTCAATCTGTGTTAGTTACTTTTCCCTCATTGGGGAGATGAAATACCTAACAGCAACATCCAATGTTAAAAGGAAAGGGGCTTTAGTTAGCTTAGAGATCTTAGAGGTTTTTATCATCATTGGCCAACTCCCAGGCAGACATGACAGATATGACAGAACAGAATCAGCATGGTAGACCTCAGGGAGGGAAGGTAATAAGAGAGTTTACCAGCAACTTTTTGCCTTTTTATCTTATTCCAACCACTGGGATTAGGGCAACGCCAACTAATCACCCCATATAGTGGTCCAATAATCACAGGCCCTTCACCCCAGTATCACACCATCCAGATTCAACTGAGAGAGAAGTCCCACCTCATCAACATGAGGTTTTGACATCTAAATACAAACCACAAACTGATCTAAATAAACCTTTCCTCTAGAACTGCATTTCTCAGACACTTTGATCTAAATAAACCTTTCCTCTAGAACTGCATTGCTCAGATACTTTGTCCCAGGAATGAGAAAATTGATGAATATAATCTACTACTCCAAAATATGGCACCTCGATACTTGAGAAAACTGTAAAAGGATAAGTTCATGATCCACTTCCTCAACTTTTCTTCACTGAGGCAAGTGCTACAACTTCCCTTCAGAGATGTCATCCCTTTCTAAAGAAAAGGTAATCTTCATTACCCATTAAAACCTTGAGTCTGCTTAAATAAGTCTAAAAAGTTCCTCCCAACCTATTACCTTTAAATCATATCTTTATATCGTTCTCCAAGTGTCCATTCTTCATTAAATCTAACCAAAGAACACAATTTTCCTTGTATCTTTATATCATAACTTCTGAAATCTTCATATCCACAAAAATATAACTATTTTTTCTTTTCTCTTGTTAATAGCTTTCATCATTGGATATCAACCATAATTTCATTACAGTTGCAAAGAATATATTAGTGTTTTTGCTCTACAGAAGCATGGTATAGATTTAATATAAAGATAAATATGATTTTGATTAGTGCATATATTTGTTATTCATTACAAAATGAGTTTGAATTTTACCTATTAATCATTCACTACATCTTATTAACATAATATGAAAGCAGTTTCCAGTACATTGTCAACTTCACACTACATTATTAATTTTACAATAAACATTGTTTATGTTAACACAGTTTATATACATGGAGACAAAAGTAAACTAAACTAGTCTCTGTACTAATTCACTGAAATAATTGTATTATTTTGTCCCAATGTTAATTCATTTCCATTGCAAGTTAAATCCTCTGATAGCTTTCTGAGATGCAAGAGAATCTGGGCTTGGTGGCCAATGCCTACAGTCCCAACATTCTTTGGAGGCTGAGGGAGGAGGGTCACTCGAGTGTGAGGCCAGCCAGGGCTATGGAGTAAGACCAGCTTGAGCTACAAAGCCAGATGCTGCTTACAAAAACAAACAAACAAACAAAAAGTGAAAACAAAAACAAAACAAGAACAAAGAGGAAGTGAACGACATCACAGCTAGTTTATAATGCCAGATTGAAATAAAAGAGCATGTAGATAGGGGGCGGGGAGGTGTGAGTGGTTAGGGATATGGGTAAAAATGAGGATTAACTTGTGTCATGTATTGGTACAAATTCCCCAATGTTATGTGTGATTGTGAGATGTATATAAATTGTACCAATAACGAATTCACTTAAAAAATGAAAATATACTGCAAGATTGAGTTTAGTTTTGCTTATCTATTGTCTTAGGGAATTCCACTGTATTTATGACATGTCAATATAAAAAGTGATTCTTTTTTAAATTGAATTTTTTATTGGTACATTTTATATACAGCTCACAATCACACTCAGCATTGGGGAATTTGTATCAGTATATGACACAAGTTAATTCCCATTTTCAACCATATCCCTACCCACCCACAACACTACCCCCTATATACGTTATTACTTTTTCTTTCCAAATCATATTTATTCTTTTTCCTCATTACTTTCCCCTACTGCATTCCCTTTGAACATTTCCTATTTTACAAAATCTATCATACATTCCAGATCTAATTTATATAAAAAGTTACTCTTTAAAAAGCTATGAGTAGCCAGCTGTTTGGACAATAACATAAAAGTGAAAAGGAAAAAACTTCTGTTTGGAACTTGAAAAAAACATGAAATAATATAAGGCTCTGGCATATGACATGATGATTGTTGCCAAATTTATTTCTATATACTAGGGTAGAAAAATACCTCAGTCATCACGGAAAATTTATCTCCAAGATGGTATGAAATTACAGTTTGACAGTGCTAAGAACAATTCAGTCTTATGTAATAAATACCAATGGGGAAAGTGATGGGAAATAAACCACATCAGAATCTCCACTATTTTTTCATATCTTGATGGAATTTCAGGCATCCTTCAAATCTCAGAAATCATCTTAAGCTTTAAATTAAGTTGGCAGTTGCTTAAAGATTTTTGTGAAAGAATTTTGTAATAGAATATAATTTAGAAAAACTGCTTGTCTGGTAAACTTATCAATCTACTAGAAAGACTGTACAATAACATACAATTGTGGTGTTAGAAAAATATCCGTGAAACAATGGAAAGGATTAATATGGGCTTTATTTTATTTTTGTTATAATTTTTCATAAGGTTTTGCTAGAAGAGTTTCCCAAGAGGCACCTGAGAGGGGCTGTTTCATCCACACAGCCCTCAGTGCCAGCGCTCACGGACTAATTCCCCACACAAATGAGACCCAGAGCCACCACAGCCAGCGCAGCTTTGAACAGTTACAGTGTTCTCTGGGTCACAGCGCTTATGGGGTCTTGTCATCTCCCTGGGACACGGTGAGGCAAGACACCAGCCTGGAGGCCTCGGTCATGCACATGTGTGTGGTTCAGTACGTTGTCACTCATAACTGTGGGTCCCTCTGTGCTAGTCCCTGAGAGTGGAGTTGTATCCTTGAAGATCCTCAGAGGCACTCTTGTCTCAGGCTTTGGTGCCCCATAGTTATTAAATTATTTTGCTTTTCATCTTCCAATCAACAGGCAATATAACGATAAAAGGATAGTTCTATCTAAGTAACTTGTTAAATAACTTAAATATATATTTAGGCATAGTCATAAAGCCTTGAATATTGGTACTCATGAGTTTGAGGATAGGATATATCAACTTCCATGCTAGCTTGGGAGCAACATTGAAATTTAACAAGACCCATTTCAACAAAACAAAACAAACAAACAAACAAACAAAAACAACAACAATGATAAAAAACCAGCTAAATAAATAGGCCTGATATAGTAGCTAAAACAGGGCTACATCAAGGTTCTGGATTGAATCTGTAGTACCGTTAAAACACACACACACACACAGTTTGATTATAAGAACGTTTAAATTTTAAAATATGCATTGCAATAGAAAGATAAATTTCTATTAATTCTCTCAAAATACTCTCCCTTGCTTCAAATATACTATCCTTTATACTTGCCACTTTCTGAAGCAGTCTTGGAAGTCTCACTTGGAAGTGTGTTTATGACGTGATTAAAAAAAAAAAAGAATGAATACTATTGCTGAGCACTATCCAATGAGAAGATGACCCATAAAATCATCATGGTGTGTCTACCTCCATTATGCTGTGTCTCCATGGCCTGTAATTTACCCACTTTAGTTACTGGGTGTAAAATTTTGCAACTTCTGGTTTTTCCTCTGTGTCAAAAGTATAATGAGAAGTAAACATATTGAAATAGAACATAGAAGCAGCCACATGCATACCAGACCAATACTCACAGAAGACTTAAACCTCAGCTAACAATTAGACAAAATTAAGAAATAAAAGGTATAAGAACAGGAAAGGAAAAAGTTAAATTATCATTATTTGCCGATGACATGACTCTATGTGGGAGACACCAGTCAGACTTTTCCAAGTCCTCCGACCATTTAGGGAGCTCATGAGTTGATATGCTGTCTCTATCACACATTTTTGTAGGACCAGGTACACTGCATGAACTTCTGGCTACTGTCAAGATTTTCCTTCATCACTGTCCTTCTAGATGCCTTGAAAAGAGGGCTGCGACTATCCAAGTTTGTGTGATTTCTTCATAATGTGCACAACCATCGTTAAGCCAGGCCCTAGTCATTTCCTTCCCTATTAACTAAGTTAACACCAATTTAAAATATAGATGCTTGGTATCTCATGACCAAGGGTTCAGGGTTTTGTTGTTGTTGTTGTTGCTGTTGTTGTTGTTGTTTTATGGATCAGTCACAAGCTAGGAGCAGAAGTTCAGACAGAAAGCAGTTGTCAGTCAATGACAGGAAAATCTTGACCCCAAATCCCAAAGGCCTTAACTTTGATACAACCCTGGCTATGAACAACACCTCTGATTGCTATGGACACCTTAGATAGTGTGTTGATCTTCTAGATTATACAACCTGGGAGGCAGAGGAGCCTGCACAGCAGCCAGGACCTTTGGCAGGACCAGGTCCTGGACCTCTTTGCCAGGACCTCTTCAAAGTGGGGGTTTCTGAATCCCTCAGCAAATAGATGGGCTAACACCCCCAGATGACAACAACTTATGCTTCACTACTCATGATATCCACTTCACTATATTGCCTGATATTTGGAGGAATAGCTTCCTGTACCCCACACCTCTGTACTCCTAGAAGTAGAAGAACTTTCAGCTTTAGTTGTATTTATTTATTTTTATTCTCTGTAAGGCAAAAGCTTTATCTACAAACCCAGAACAATTATGATTCCTGTTTATTTGGTTTAATTAGCATAATTCAATACAATGGACCAATGTTGTACCTGTTGGGAGAGATAGATAATCAACATCCCCATGAATGCAATGGAGCTGAAAACCAGATGCTAAGCTTGTGTGAGATAGGATAGTGATGGTGTATCATTAGCCTTGTCAAGTGGAACCAAATTTCTTCTGGTGTACTTTATAGAGAGTTATGGAGAAAAAGGATATTTGCTAAATAAGTAGCTGCTTGCCAGGGGTAGTATTTATCTGCTCCGGTGAGGAAACCATGTCCAGTAAGAAGTTGCAGTTGGAGTCCCCGTTTGGCTAAGCTTGTTGGTAACACACCATCAGTTCAATACCCACCCATCTTCTGCACAAACCAACTATGAGAGTGAAATGGGGATGTGGTGGAACTATGATACGATCTTTTGTGTTCTTTCTGGTGAGGCTAATCTCTTCAGTTTTTCTAGACATATGGTGTTATCGTTTATTCACTATTTTCCAAATTGGAGACAATTTTAACGGTTCCATTTGCCTTTTTCCAACCATAACTGCCCTTACCCTAAAAACTAGTGTGTAACAAATATGCCGATATTGCTGAGCACAGAATACATATGTTCAGCTAATGCATTTTGCAACCAAGGAAATTACCACAGGAAGGATTTGGGGATTGGTGGGACCCAGTCTGACCTGAACCTTGAGTGAATCTCCATCCATCTCCTGGCCTCCTGAGCCCCTACAGGAGGGAGCTAATAACTTATTGAATCTTGTAGAGTCGAAATTAGCTTAGTAATAGTGTCTAGTGCTCCCTGGTGTATCTGATCATTTCTGTCTCTGCAGTGCCCAGGCAATTTGCAAATGGAATCATCACGGAAGAGGACAAAGAGGAGAGAACAGTTTCGTAGAACACCAAGATCTTTCCTGGGAAGACACTCGGCCTCCTCTGGATTCCAAGCCACATAAACAGGGGGAGACGTGTATATCACACTGTGCAACCACTTTGCTGGAACATCCAACTACCAGAATCACACATTCTTAACCCTGAGAAAAAATTTAAGGACAGAATTCAAAAATAAAGGAAGATAGTTTATTTGGAAAATGATGGGAAAAGAGAAGATAGGCAGTTATTCTGAAAGAACAGGGGCACCAGAAAAGAAGAACATTGGGTTTTTGCCTTCGGCTCTTTGTCTTTTTGGGCTAATGATTCGTCCTATTCCTCATGTGAGTACCCGGATGTTATCATCTCATTGGTCTCTGGCTGTCTTGGATCTAAACTGGGTATTTCTGACTACATTCTCCACTAGCCCTTGGATTTCCTCCTGCCTTTTGGAGATGGATAAGTGTGGAGGGTGAGCTTTATAGAAAAACAAACACTTAGAAATAGAAATTAATTAAAGAGGACATGTGGGTATGAGGTTAGGTGATGCTGAAGTCAGAGTATAGATAAGTATATATGTATGCTAGTGTGTCTTTCACATATTTGATAAGAGTCCTGAGATGGCTCCCCCTTTTCCTTTACTGCATATTTGGAGAGGGGTGATTTCACTGGTCTTTCATATCCCCACGTATGACCACCTCTTTGCCTCTGGACTCTTCTTCCTGCTAAATCCTTGTATGAATTGTGTGGCCTGGTTCCTTCCCACGTCAGGTTTTTTTTTTTTTTCTTCCTTTCTTTACATCTGGTTTTCTAATTGCTGGAGTCTAACTGAGAGGTAAAATCAGACTTTACTAAGATTTTTGATTAAATTCTTTGATGAACTTTAATGAGATCTTATTTTATCCTTCTTCCTGCCCATGACCCCTGTCCCTACAAAATAATTAGGGTCTGTCAACTGACTCAAGTCTGGGAATTGGTTGATTTTCTATTGCTATGGTTTTTGTTCATTTGCCCTCATAATTTTCTTTCTACATAGATGCCATTCCAAAGAAGCAGGCTGCCTGTCTATTTCCCTTCGGGGGATGATGGGCCAGGCCGCAGATCTGTGAGTGTCAGGCCATCCTCACCAATGTGTCGCTTCTGTGCCCATTAGAGTCAATACGGCCACCTCAAGGGTGAGGCAGGATGTTCCAGACTCTAATCACAAATTCCACCGGAAGCCCCAAAGAGATTCATCTGCCACTTCAGAGACAGAAGGTCCAAATTGGTTTTGAGGTATTTAAAATCCAACAGAGACACTAATAACTTACACCTTTTTAATGATATCTCAGATACTCTTATCTTTATTACCAAAATATATAACTAAAGCTCACTTATTTTGTATGTAAAATATTTCATTTTCTAGGTCAATCAAATGAAATTAACGTGGAAGATTTCCACATAAGACTTGATTAATACCATAAATTCTAGTGGATATATTTGATAGTTGACATTTTTCTTTTACATTTGGAAAAAATGTTATGTTTATTTTTTATGATTATTGTTAGTTACATTGAAACTTTCAAGTTTGAGACAAAAGCTTAATTTAATAAAAATTTGACCACATGTAAAGAATTTAAAGTGAAACCTAATTTTTAATTCTATTCTTTAAAGCAATAAATAGAAATATTATATAGTACCAAAAAAGTTTTGAGCCGGAGATTTAGCTCAGTGGTTCCAGCTCCTGCCTCGCAAACTCAAGGCCCTGAGTTTGATCCCAGTAACCACATACAATGCTGGGCGTGGTGACTCATGCCCACCAACAATCAATACTACATACCACAGTGCCCGGCACTGGGGAAGCAGAGGCAGGAGGATCACTGAGTTCGAGGCTTGCCTGGGCTACATAGTGAGCTCAGGGCCAGCCTGAACTACAAAGCAAGATCCTGTCTCAAAAAAAAAAAAAAAGTTTCATCAAGTGAATCATACTAAATAAATTTTTGCAATAATCACACTTTCAAGTGAATATTATACAGGAAAAAGAATAATCTTAACTTTGGAAATATTTCAAAATTAATTATGTTTATAAATATTAGTTTATAAACTAATAGTTTAATTAAAATGCCATTTCAAACATGAGTTCTGTTTTTTTTAATTCTCAAGGTTATTTTTATATTGATTTTATTGGTACATTTAATGTGTACATTATAAGCACAATCAATATTGAGAATTTGTACCAGTACATGACACGACTTAATTCTCATTTTTCCCATTTTCCTGTCCACCCTAAACCCCCACCTCTATATACAATAAGCCTTATTTCATTTTTTTCCTTCCAATTCTTTCTTTCCCTTCTTTACTTACTCCTACATTTTTCCCCTTTGAAGATTTTCTTACTATTTTGCAACACCTATCACAGCTATCACACATTAGAATTCATTTGCATCGTCAGTGTCCCATACCCACACTAGCAAAAATCTATCTTGTATAACTTTAAATATTTCAGGTGCCAGGTAAACGATGACCATAGAGATCTAGTAAACAAACTTACCTAGAAATGCCTTAGCTTTTCTCTTCAGCCTTGGGATGCATGATACCCATACTCATGTCTTCAAGTATCCCAAACTGTATGCTAAGATAAAGTTTTCATTTAGACTTTAAGCAAATAAAGTGGTATCCAATACTCAGGCTCACTTTTCCCTGGAAGGAAGTAAACTATTTTTTATATGTGTGTCATTTATTTCCCTACTTATATATAAGCCACTAACCAGAATAAGGGCATGGCCTCTATATATGAACATCACATACTAGAAAAATCTAGTGTCTTTCAACTGGCCAATTTCTTTAAAACCCTGGAGTAAGTTTTTTAGTGTTGATCGCAACTCAAACACCAGACTGACCACACTGAGAAAGACATCAGGTAAATTCAAGCAAACAACCAACTGGGGAAGTGAGTCACACTGTCAAAGACCAGTAGTTTTGGGACAGATTTTCTAGTAAATATAAATGTCTAATTACATGTGCTTAGTCACTCAGTAATTCAAGACATTTATCTCACCATGAACATCATCATACACTCAAATATCAACTGAACTTTTATGAAATTAAATGTTCCAGTAGTATTTGCCTTCACAGATCACTATGGTAACTATAATTATCACAGAGTATCTATCACATAGTGGTTCTAGTTATAGCTCTTCTTGTGCAGTTTTACTTTATCCCTCATTGCTCTTCAGTAGATTCATTCTTGTGTGAATGCTAATTGGTGTTAAGAAACTCATTCCAGGTGCATTTGAAGTAACACACTCTGACGATCAAGTTGGAACAGTTTTTTTTAAATGTCACTCTTACTGTTATGAGAGTTCTAAAATGTTTCAGAACAAAGCATCACCATAACCACCAACATCACCTGCCTACACAACAACACAGCAGAAATACCTAACAACAGCAGAGTCCTGGCTCAGACAGGTCCAACTGTGCTAGGACCAGAAGACAGCACAGAGCTCACACATCTGTAGGCCAATCTACAAAAGTGAAGGACAGTATACCTGGGGACACCAAATTCATTGTAAATTTCTGAATTCAAAAACCGTTCACTAAAAAGATATGTAGTTTTAAGACACATAGTTACACTTAGACGTGTAGTTATAATCTCCTAACTATATAATCATCTTTAAAGCAGCAAAAAGAAATTGTTAAAAATGCCTAATTTGATTAAGTAGCATAAAAATGATAAAGAGAGGTCTTTATGATTGTCTGAATCTAATACTCCCCCCAAAAAGAAAAGGCTGAGTTAGTTTCCCCAAAGAACAGAACTTGACAAGTATATTGTAATGATTCCATAAGACAATCTTACAGGACTCTGGAACAGGTGTCCTTAATTTAAGACATAAACATGAGAAAGAGCCAGACATTTAAGGATAGATTGGAGAACTGTACAAAGAGCATGTTTTATCTGGATATATTGATCACTATGGGTAAATAAAGGTTCTGAGCAGGAACGTAGTTTTACTTTATTAGAAACTAGGTGTGAATCAGTGTGACAAAACATTGGAACTTTAGCTGAGATCTGTTATCTTTAATAAAAGGAAGATAAGAATCAATTTCTTAAAAGTTATATATGATTCCTTAAGAATAGTTTGATACACTAAATGTGGAGAGTTAGAATCTGTTGTTTTTCCTACTGAAAAAATTCAACAACATCATAAACAACACGAGCTAGAATGCTTATATGTAACTGTCAACCCATTCTTGACCAACAAATGATAATCTTCATTTTAGCAAATTTGTCAAAGTTTATTTGTACATGAAGATTGAAGAAATTTTAAAGATCCTGCTTCATGATATTTGAGCTGGCCAGGCTGGAGAAATGCCATTTATAGATAAGATTTAATGCCTAAGAACCTAAGGTCTGATATTGAGTAAAGAATTATTCTCTTGCTTTGTAAAAGGAGGAAAATGGAGAACATGGTGAAGTTATTGTTCAGGAATGTAATTTCTTTGATAACTTCATATATCAGGGAGGGATATAACCTGAAGAAACAGTACAAAAGAGACTGTATGAAAAGAAAGAAGTAGATTGAAGGAAATTTTATAATTTTCATAATCGACGTCATCATAATCACTAAAATGACATTGTTAATGAAAGCAAACATGTTTGGACATAAAGCTTACCACAAAGATCAAAAAATTATAGAGGAGCTAGATCATCTTACCATAAACTGGTCAGCTTTCCCTTTATTGGAACATAGCATTCGAAGACAATAACTCAAAAGAGGAGAGTCTAATTTTCTTACAATGTCAAATGGATGAGGCTATAATCGTCTGGTCCAAGGCAAGCATTCTGGTTGCAGGGGGTGTGATAGATGGAATGAAATGCTTGCTTCATCTTGGTCAGGAAGCATAGCACAGAGAAAATTCATGGAGGAGCTGTGTCCTTCAGTGACAATCCCCTGGGATCAATTCCTTGAATTGACCCCAGCTCCTAAGAACAAATTCAGGTATGAACGTCAGTATATTACCACACTTGGAAGTGTCATGTCCCCATGACCCAGTCATCACTTCGGAAGTCTTTAAATCCATTTCAGCTGACAGTTAATATTAACTGATGCACATCACTATAAGCTTTAGAATGAGTGTCATTAAAACTCTAGTTATGCAGATATGTAGACTGAGTTAGAGATATACTGAGACAATTATTATGTGGTCATTTTATAAAATAATCTTTGCTTTTAGAATCACCATGATGACTATTGTTTGTTTCCTTGTACAAATATGAAATGTAGTTAAATGTAAAAGGTGTTTCATTAAATATATCACTTATCATTTCTGTTATAATTTTGTATGATTAGTCTCTTATACTTTGTGAAATCACTAAGCATTGCAGCTAAATTTATATTCTTAATAACAATTCTATGACTGTATTTTAAGTAATTGGTCTATAAAAAAGGAAATGAAAAAATGTTTGAAGCACAAAAACTATTGGTGGAAGCTTCCGGAAATCAACAGTCTGTATATCTAGGAAATTTAATCTGCCCTTTCTCAGTGCGAATTGGACTGGATGGTGTAGATCTTATTTTCCTGGTGCTTTTAACCTCTGATGAGAGCCTTTCACTCTAATTCATAAAGAAGATGTGCCGGAATAAAATGCAGAGGAGAAAGAGGAAAAGATTAAATCAGAGACCTTTAGTACGGCATAAAGACTGAAACCACCCCAAAGAACAAAGACTGTTATTTGTAATGTATGTTTGGCACTTTTCTAAGCGCTTTACATAAATTAGCTCAATAATGCACTCAAGCATTGTAAATGAAGATCTATTTATTTTCTTCCTCTCCTCTTTTTTAAACAGAAAAAAATTGAGAAATCTTAAAGGTCA
This sequence comes from Thryonomys swinderianus, assembly GCA_004025085.1. NCBI lineage: Eukaryota > Metazoa > Chordata > Mammalia > Rodentia > Thryonomyidae > Thryonomys > Thryonomys swinderianus. The sequence continues at coordinate 22,176 of PVIC010021608.1, forward strand.
TATTTTATTGAGGTGATATTTCGCCGAAGAAAGCATTTCACATACACATAATCATATTTTATACTGAAGAATGAGTATGTTTTCCCAATCAAACCGGATCACATTTATGAAAAGCTAAATTCAACTTTTGGCATTTGACTCTGGTTCATTTTAAACAAAAGCACGCAATTGTGTGTGTGTGTGTGTGTGTGTGTGTGTGTGTGTGTATGTAACAGCAGAGGAAGAAACAGTTCATTCTAAATTTACTGAAGCTAATTTAAAGTATAAATTTCAGGCATTTACTGAGTAAAATTAATTGACTTGTTTGGGTAGACAATGAAGGCTGCGACCCTGGGGAAAGCACTCACTTGCACACTGACCTGGCAGAAGGGCTTGAAATGAATAGAGGAATTCATTAAGGAAATAGCTTCCAGGACAAGAAACTGTCCGATAGTTTCCTCAGTCTATCACTCATTTTTCAGAGAAGAGTTATCCAAACTCATACTAGAAACACATTCAGTTAACTGTACGATCTCTTATATCTGCAAATATTTTTTATTCTAGTGCCGGGCGTGGTGGCTCACACCTGTAATCCCAGCACTAGGGAGGCAGAGACAGGAGGACTGCTGAGTCCCAGGCTTGCCTGGGCTACATAGTGAGCTCAGGGCCAGCCTGAGCTACAAAGCAAGACCCTGTCTCAAAATATATATATATATATTTTTTTTTTCTAAAAATATTGAGTAGCTAGCACTCTACTGTTCATATGATTTCTTATAAATATTCTTGTTATTTTTATATTTTAGTGTAAATAATTTAGCTATTTAAAATAAAAGATGATGGGCTGGAAGATTTACACATGCAAATTATAGCTGCAGATCTGATGCCAAGGACACATACAAAATGTAAGGTTTAGTGAAAGCTAGCTTTCCATTTTATATTTTTTCTACTGATATATTTTATAGTATACTTATGTAATATGTTTAACATTTAATACTGTTATTAAATTTCATTTTATTTCTTCATGTCACAGTATTATGGATGTAGACAGATTACTTACTCAGCTTTTACTTTCTTTTCTTCAGTAAGAAAAAGTTCAGCTTAATTTTCCTAATATTCATAATTATATTAGCAGTTTATTTTCTTTGCATTTCAAGTAATGTTTATTTATACAGTGATATGTATTGTTTCCTTCAAGCTGATGCTTTAGACAAAAAAATTAAAATTCTCCATTTATCTTATGTGCTTAACACCGTAATATTCAGTATGTGGTTTTATGTAAGATGTGATAGACATTTGTGTAAGAAACATTGACACAGATTTTTGCAGTTGTCTTACTACAGATTATTTTTGCTTCTTGTTTATATCAACATGCACATACTTCCACCACTTAGGAAATTTGTGATATTGAAAGATTATTAATTCTCATTCCTCAAATCATTCTTTAAAATAAATAATTATTGTATTTACTTCAAATGTTTGCCATATGAGTTGAGTGAACTCAAGTGATACTGAGGAGTAAATACATCAGATAAATAATTTTATAAGGTAAATCATATGTATGGTTTATTTAATAAAGTAAAATTTATAAATCTAATAAATCGATATTTTATAATTTATAAAGTAAAATTTAAAGTCAATTTTATAATGTAAGATTTAATCACGTGTATGATTTATTTTATTAGCATCACAGTGATTAGCATTATCATTACATTTTATTTCATTTGCTATTGAAAATATGAATGATAAAAGCTATGTAAATTAACATGACAAAGAAATAATCAATATTCATCTCACAAAATGTAAAAACTTCCATTTAAGGTGGCAAAATATGCTAATAACAAAAAATATTGAAGCTATGACCCATAGATGCTTTCAGGAAATGACTGGAAATGATACAGAATACCCAAATGAGGGTGTGGCAAGTATTTGCATTTATTTTTTAAAATAATAGTATCTTTTACATTAGCTTTTTGTGAAAATTGTGATTTCACGCAAAATAAAATAAAGATTTCATTTTACTCCAGGGAGAATGACTATCCTCAAGAAATAAAGTAATAAAAAACCACGGGTGAGTCTGTCAGAAGCAAGGAACTGTTCTATATTGTTTGGAAAGTAAACTAGTACAACCAGTGTGGCAAGCAGTATGGAGATTTCTCAAAAAAAAAAACTAATATCAGAAATTCCATCTGAATCATTCCTATTCTTGTATGCATCATCCTAAAAGAACTGAAGACATCATGCAAGGATTCAGGCGTACTCATGTTCACAGCAGTAGAACTTACAATAGATAAATCATGGGAGTGTCTTATATACACTCATCCACTGATGAAATGATAGGAAAATTTGGTATATTTTCACAATGGAATACTACTTGCCATAATTAAGAATAAATTTCTATCATTCTTAAGGAAATAGAAGCACCTTGAGACCGTAATATTAAGTGAAAAAAAATCAGGCACACATACTTCCATATCACATAGTTCCTTTTATAAGAAGAGCTAGTAAGAAATCTAGAAGTTAGGGCGGGAGATTTAGCTCAGTGGTTCCAGTACCTGCCGAGCAAGAGCAAGGTCAGTGGTTCAATCCCCAGTAACCACATAGAGCAATGCCAGGCGTGGTGACTCACGCCCACCAGAAACGGTGGTTCACACCTGTAATCCCAGCACTCGGGAGGCAGAGGCAGGAGAACTGCTGTGAGTTTGAGGCTTGCCTGGACTATATTGTGATCTCAGGGACGGCCTGAAGTGCAAAGACAGACCCTGTCTCAAAAAGGAAAAAAAAAAAAAAAAAGAAAGAAAGAAAAAGAAAAAGAAATAAAGCAATAGGTCTTTTGGAAATGGAAAGGGCCCCAAGAGAAACATGGAGGGTTGGAAGGAGAAACAGGTGAGGTGCGAAGAACTAAGATGTTCTATATACATGTACCAACTTATGATGATGAGTGCAATAAATAAGTGTTGCAACTAGTGTTAATAAAAATCAAATAAAATTTCATTATTTCAAACCTCAACCAGACACTAAGGCATGCTTTACAGTGGCATTATTTGAAGTATCATATTCTGTAAGTTTTATTTAGATCCTATTGCTTTCCTCAGTTTTCACACTTTTATCTCTCCTTTCCCATTAAATTAGTTGATTGAGCCCGACTTTTGTCAAGAAAGTGCCATCTATTTGAGTATATAGCAATGTTCAGTCACAAAGTCTAGTCAGAGGCCACCATTTGTTCATCACTTCTTTTACACTTGGAAAATTTTTGTCTCTTTATTAGTGTCAATAATTTCTTGGAATCTGAAACCCCTATCCTTCTGGTATTCTGAGATATCTCCGGTGACATAATTAAACTTGGCATAAGATCAGTCTTTTACATCCAAAATGAGTCTAGTACTTTACATCATAAAGGACACAACAGGACAGTGCTATTTAAAACTAATTTACATTTCTTATTTATCTAATGATAGTCTAGGAATACATATTTGTATAAAATATGAATACTGATTAAATCTAAATTAAGTTAAATATAGCCCCTCTGGTATGAGAACCCGTAGCTGTAAATGAGTTCTAGAATGTATGATAGTTTGTGAAATAGGAAGTATTCAAAGGGAATGGGGCAGAAAGACAGAGAAGAGAAAGGGAAGGAGGAAGGAAGGATGGAGGGAGGGAGGGAGAAAGGAAGGAAGGAAGAGAAAGAAGGAAAGAATGAAGAAAGAAACCTAATATATTTTATACCGTATTCTTCATATTACAGTGATGTTAGAGATAATTATATAAACAATTGTAAAATTGATTACAGATTACATTAGTCTATAAAACTGTTATTCTTAATAGGAGTTCATTTGACATTATAATTAGCAAATGGCCAATGACAGTAAATAATGCAGCAGGCATTTGACACCCACTAAATTGGCATCTAAAGCTTTATATCCTTTAGCTTCCTTCAGTTTCTTGTTTAGAAATGTCAAAGTTCAGTGAGAACAACACTAAGGTAAGAACTCATTACTGTGAACTGAATGCCAGTCAAGCAGATCTTTGAAGTTTGTTCGTATGGAAAACAGAATGTAAACGAGGTAAAATCTTTGAAAAATTGCGAGGAAGTTTTAGAGATATTTTGGTATTATGAGTTCTCAGGTATGAAAAGTTGTTCTCATGTTTAACCTGTTTTTCAATCAGGCATTATGTTACCTAAATTGTCATGCTGAAGTCATTAAATGCTATACTTCATTTGGTCCAATTGCAAATTATAAATTTTGAAAATTATATGAGATTTTCTTTCTCAGAATGTAGTGAGAAACGTTTTTTGCCATGATGCACAAAGTATTGCTAAAAAACTATCTTAATGTCTTTTTTGTATAAAGTATTTATTGAAATATAAGTCAAATATATTATAAATAAAAATAATCAAATTTGGCTAATATTAACTATCTACAGTGAAGAATATGGTTATTTACCTGTGTAGTTTTGGTGATAAATACTACTTTAATTGTCATTATTATGAGTTTTAGCATTTTTTTCAAAGTTTAGGTTAATTTAGAAAATAGGATATGCAAGTAGTAGGATATTGCTAATAGTTCTGTATACAAATCAGTGGTTATGTGTAAAACTATTTAAAATGGGCTATATGATTTATTTTATACATAATCAACATGTCCAAATTTTCTGTCTTTTTTTTTTTTTTTTTGATAGGGTCTCGCTTTGTAGTTCAGGCTGGCTCCGAGCTCACTATGTAGCCCAGGCAAACCTGAAACTCAGCAATCCTCCTGTCTCTGCCTCCCAAGTGCTGGAATTACAGGCGTGAGCCACCACACCCGGCAATGTGGTATGCTGTATTGATTGTTGGTGGGCATGAGTCTCCACACCCAGCATCGTATGTGGTTACCAGGGATCAAACTCAGGACCTTGTGCTTGCGAGGCAGACGCTGGAACCACTGAGCTAACCCTCCGGCCCAAATTTTCTGTCTCCTTAAAAACATGTCACTGTAATAATATGTCATGGGATATGTTTGGCTTTCTCCATACTAATTGCTCAATGCTTGTTGAAATTTTTGGAATAATTATACATTTATAAAAAAACTCAATTGCCTATAAGGCAACCAGTCATCTTCTATTCATCTTTTCTAAATGATGAAGTCTTTTACCAATGGTATATTTCTCTAAAACAATGAAATTTAGTACAATGTCATTAACTAATGAACATTGTTTAAATATTAGTGATTTTTCCACTACTGTACTTTTCCTTTTCTACTTATATCAAAATTGTTTCTCGCCGGACGTGGTGGCTCACGCCTGTAATTCCAGCACTCGGGAGGCAGAGACAGGAGGATTGCTGAGTTCGTGGAGGTTTGCCTGGGCTACATAGTAAGCTCAGGGCCAGCCTGAACTACAAAGTGAGAGCCTGTCTCAAAAAAAAAAGTTTCTCATCTGTATTTTCATGCCTTTTCATAGAATAAAGTTCAGCTTATTGTATGTAACAAGAAGTGGGACTTTTTTCTAGTTTAACAGACTAATAGATGTATATTGTTTCTCATTGTCATCTTTTCTCATAATGTCTACATGATCAGTAGTAATGTCTTCTCTTTTATTTCTGATACTGAAGATGCACTACCTTCCTGTAACTCTATGAATTTAGTTCCTTGCAATATCATACATTCATCCTCTAATAGCTCCAGAAGCCAACAATGACATCAGTGTGTTTGGATTTAAATGACACTTGAGATGTCAAGAGACCCACCTGGCCACCTTATCCCTCTGAGGGCTCCAGAGTAATATCCATCCTTTGTTTGTTTGTTTGTTTTCAGTTCTGCTCACATTACCTTGTGGAGCTACACTATTTGGGAATATTTTCCAGTTTTTCATTTTAATTTTGGCCAATATAAGAAATAGGTTGCCCATGTGAAAAGAATCACACACACACACACACACACAATATTTCCTTAAAAGTAGAAAGATGATTTTTGAAAGTTTACAATACTTCAGCACAAGTAAGCAGAGATAGTGATTTTTTAATTGTGCTTATTCTTTGTTAAACATGATCTTATTCTTTTCCAGGTTACGAGCGTGTTATTGTGACTTAGCATGGTGCTTTCTCACAGTGAGCGCCTGCTTTTCTGTTAGAATTATGCCTTTAGTTTCAGCTACTGTTTGCAAATGGGCTTCGGTTCGCACCTTTACTTTTCCTATCCTAAATCTTCTGTTCCTGATCCCATCTTAATCCAATCTTGCTTTGTGTTTCTCTGCTGGATCAGATAACATAAATGGATTTCCAGGAAAGCCTCTACATTCTGAGATAGCTCGGTCTCGAAGATTGCAGCAATCGAAGTTTAAAATGAAAAACAAAGTCACTGCCCAACACGTGCGTCAGCCTCCTCCTCGCCAGCAGTGACGCTGACGGCCCCAGCAGCCCGACCCCG
>PVIC010021609.1:0-28382 GCA_004025085.1 Thryonomys swinderianus
TCAAAAATGTACCAGTAAGACTATTTTAAAAAACAGAAAACACCAAACCAAAGTCTATGGTTTTAACCATATCTCATATTTCATATGTATTGCCATTCTCAAAGGCACAGATCAAACATACCTTCGATGTCATGAATTTAGATCACTGGGGCTGTATTTTCGCAGTCGTGTAAGTGTTCCTACATCTGACAGGAGTCCCCTAGACCCTCCATCTCCTTCCCCCTCAGCACCGGCGCACATCACCCCCCACAGTTAAGGCAACAGGTTTGCTACTGTGCAGCTGGTGTGTGTGAGAAGACTCACAAAAGGGGTTAGTGAAGGGGTCAGTGACTCATTTCCCAAACACGAGGCGGACAAGCGGCCGAGCAATTCTCCTACGATCTTGAAACCAACAGAAATGTCCAACTCCAGCCACAAGTGAGCACGTTCAGAGCTGTCCCCAGCAAGACTCCCCTTTTCACTGGCACAGCTGGTCTACCACGCAAAATGCCCGCATTCCCCCCCCCCAGCTATGCCCTCACTTTATGGCCCTTTTTATTTATTTTTCTTACGTATATGGGATATAAATCCTGCCTGTTCCAGCACACAAAACTTTCATACTGCATCACAAGGGAATGAGAGAATGAGCAACACCCTCTGTTTATGTGCAACCGTCTCTCTCATAAAGCCAGTAGGTTCGTTGTTAAATGAATCATATATTCTCCTGGTTAAAATGCCCTAATGGAAAGACATTATCATAAACAAATAGTAGCCATTACTAGCAATATCTCATGAATCAAACTATACCATAAATCTCTGTTATGACTCAAGCTCCAAAATTATTCTCCACGCTTCACCTAAAGAGCACGAATTTCGGAATCACTGGTCACACAGAAGGGTTCAGCAGACATTGACGCAGGAAGGCTCTGGGCGTCTTATTCCGCCACCCCAGCTCCATCACGTGTGTTCTCTTCATCCTGATGAGCCGACCGCCTTCCAGCAACGGGCAGTCCCCCTGCCTTGGCCACCCCTCGGGCCCCAGCCCCTCTTCTCACCAGCCGCTTCAACTTCCCTCCCAAGTTCGATCTCTGAGTCTCCTGTCAACGAGGGCAACACACAAGCCCTTCCTCTGAGGCAAAAGGACACTCTCTTTAAATCTTGTTTTTTGTTTGTTTGTTTGTTTGTTTTGAGACAGGGTCTCGCTTTGTAGTTCAGGCTGTCTCTGAGCTCACTATGTAGCCCAGGCAAGCCTCGAACTCAGCAATCCTCTTGTCTCTGCCTCCCGAGTGCTGGGATTACAGGTATGAGCCACCACGCCCGGCCTCTCTTTAAATCTTTGCCTCAAACCTAGTGTCAGGACAAAGACAGAGACACATGGAGTGCAGCTCAACACGAAATTGGGAAAGAGATGCTACTTTCTTCCAAAAAAAAAAAAAAAAGAAAAGAAAAGAAACAAAGAAACAAAACAGTCTGACCTTTGCAGATTTTACAAGACTACAGAATCATTAGGGACATGTCGCTGGCGCTGCTCCCACGCACCTCCGCCTCTCACAGGGTTCGGTGAGATGCTCTGAACATTCAGCCCAAAGTCAACCTTCCCATGGGCTCCGACACTTACAGCTGAGGCAGCTCGGTTCTCTCGCCAGTCATCTGCCTTCGCTGTTGCGCTTACGTCCGAGCCACCCGGCCTTTTCCAGTGGAGCCTGAGTCCCTGCTCTCGAACTCTATCCTTCTGGGCCTTCCCTGCCTGCCTGGCTCTTGCAGATGCCCTGTCCTCCGCTGAAATCTGGTGACAGCACAGCCAGCTAGACGCAGCTCTCAATAGGTGTGCTTCGCTCTTCCATCGCTCTCCCAGAGAGGAGAAACACCCCAAGTTCCTGGCGTGCAGACTCACACGGGAGGTCTGATGTTTCCTGGGACCCGACCTGCTCACAAGAGAGGACTTTGGTGGGAAAAGTTGCTTTCTTTTTTTCATTATGAAAAACCAGTTTTAATTGTGCAACTCTACTTAAAGGTTTGAGTCACTCTCCGAACCCTTATTCTTGTTCAACATTCTCTTTCAATTTTCCATATGTGAAAAAGTCTCTTGATATAAAATTCTACACTGGCCGAATCAGCTCACTTATTCTTACTTTTTGAGATCTCAGTATGAATAGAAGGTCCCTATCCATAGCGACACACCAAAAGGAGAAAGGGTTTTCCTTCCCAGGAAATCATTAACTATCAGTAACATCTGTCTAGTGGAGGACTCCATTAGCAACTCGGCATAACAGCTGACCCATCTCCAAGCTAATTTCTCCCCAGTTCTTCCGAAACATATTTAGTCATCCCTGGTTTCTGACAACACAGAGCTCTTTTTTTGTCTTTCATTCCTAAACTTGATTGTAAAATGTTACCTTGTTTCAGCTCAACTTGCCAAGTTTAGGAAACAATTCTAAATCATCATCCTGCCTCATAGTCAAGGAAAATAGTATGTTTTATTTCTTTTCTCATACCTGCAAATTCTTCAAAGGAAAGTGATCCCATTCCCTATTGTCCTAAATTTTATATTTTTGAGTTCTCGTTGACCTGAGAACCAAATGCTTCTTCTGCGTCACCTTGCTTCTGTTCCCAGTAGAATTGCATTGCTATGGGTAAGTTTTCACTTTTCAGTCACGTCAAACTCCTTCGATCTGAATTCCAATTGTGCCAATCCTCAAAAGGGCTTTCTTAAAGGTCAGTGTCACCAGCTACTTGGATAAGAGGCCTTTTCCTGGGTCTTTAGCTCTCTTAACTCTGTCACATTAGATCCTACTGATAGCCTTTCTATTTAAAACAGGTTTTCATTGATTTCCTTAAAAGTTCTCCATCCTCTTTTTTCTATTTTCTTTCTTTTTGTTTTAACATCTTTTTTTTCTTGGCCTCTCACATTGTAACTTCTTTAAAATACTGTAAAGACTAACGTCTCAAAAATTCACTCCCTCTAATCTCTGGTTTTTCTCCCCAAGCGACCACCTTCTCCTCCCTTCCCTAGCCTAATCAATCACCTGTCTGCTGATAATCACAATTGTATTTATTGCATTACCCTTTGTCCTGAGCTTCAGATCTATATTAAGGATATCTACCTGAACATCATACAGGAAGCTCAAAACCTTTCCACCAAAATACATTTTCTGCTATATTTTTTGTTTCAAATAAAGCTAATCGTATGATAAGGTAACAGGATTAGGTAATAATGGGACTAAAATTAGCAGTTAAAATTAGCTGTTAGAACAGATAAAACTAAAAAACTCTGTGATGTCATATAACAAAAATCTCTTGTGCTGTTTGACTTCAATAGCAAGGGGAAGAGAAGTGACCTCTCCTCTCCCCTGAGGTGTTTTATCAGGGACTCAGGAAAGAAGGTCAATGTGTCACCAGTAACACGCTTGGGAATCAGCCTCAACTGGCAGACAAAAAGTTAAAAAGAGAAAAGTTATGGATACTTTAGAGCTCTTCTTTTTATAAAGCCCAAATTCTGTGTGCATGGCCATGGGGTAGGGTCGGGCAGACACGAGGACTAACTTACAGCACAGGCTGAGAAACCTTAACCCAGTTCTGTGCCCAAGAGGAAAGAGGAACCAGTTTGGTGAGTATATGACGTCTAGGTTATGGTAAAAGTGACATTAGCAAACCGTTTCCGCCTAGCCCAACACATGGCAGCACCACTGTCATGTTATGTATTTGTTCAATCACCTCTGCTAGAAGTTTCATAGTTTTATATTTTTTTCTCACTTTCTCATGTCCTTGGATTACTTCTTCCATTTAAATCTTTCAATTACTTCTTCCATTTAAATCTTTCAATTACATCTTCCATTTGAATCTTTCTCTGTATTTAAATCGCCTTAGCTTATTAGTAGTGATCATGAATGTGACAATAAAAAGCACCTTGGGTAGTTAAAAATAATAATGCTCTTTGATCCCAAGATATTTGAAATAAATTAATTTTCAGGGTATCAAAATTTTAGTGATGATTTCAATGCAGTGTTAATGGGCAATGACAGGCAAGAAGCTACCGCCATAATTAAATCTCAGCATCGCCACACCCAGAATTTCTTCCAACCATTGATTTAATCAAAGCTTGAAGAAAACTGTCTTTAAAGTTCTCTGTTGGTGGAATTCCTCTTCCTCAGGAAGTCAGTCTTTGCTCTCCGCAGACCTTCACCTAATGATGGTGCCAGTCACAGGATGGAGGGCAGTTCGCTGGACTCACTCAAGTCCACTGATTTACATGTTCATCTTTTTGTTTTAAAGACCCTCAGAGCGACACCCAAAATAATGTCTGACCAGACATCTGGGCCCCATCAAAATTGCATACAAATTAATCATTGCAGGTATAGAATCATTTTATTTACTTTATTTTTTGTATAGTAAGAATAAAGGTTATCTTTCAAAGAGTTTTTATTCTTAGAAATCGTGCTGTAGTATTAATCACATTCACTTTGTATCCATCTAGTGTTTGGCATTTGTTGCAAGATAACCTGGGCAAAAGAAGGCAAGCACCTGAGGGAAAAGTAATTGTTCCTGAAGGTGGATAAACAGGAGTTCATTATACTATTCTCGCTACTTTATTGTGTAAATTCCCTTATATATTAAGTTTTAAAAGTAAACAAAGAAAATCTAAAGAAGTAGTTCACTTCATTTGCCAGGATTATAAAACTAATCCTTGAAATTTATAGTTTCTATGTGAATAATCTTTTTTTTTTGCTTTTTGGAGACAGGGTCTTGCTTTGTAGTTCAGGCTGGCCCTGAGCTCACTATGGTGCCCAGGCAAGCCGCCATGAACTCAGCAATCCTCTTGTCTCTGCCTACCGAGTGCTGGGATTACAGGCATGAGCCACCACGCCCAGCATTATATGTGGTAACCAGGGATCAAACTCAGGTCCTTACGCTTGCGAGGCAGGCGTCGGAACCACTGAGCTAACCCTCCGGCCCATATGTGAATAATCTTTTTATGGCATTTCCATTCTAATTCTCTTTGTCCTTTCTAGATTATGAGAGCCTCACTGGGATTATTATTTAAAAGTTGGTCACCTCCCCACAAAGCAGTCTCAAACCTAAAATGATCAAAACATTTTTTTTTTTTTTGAGACAGGGTCTCGCTTTGTAGTTCAGGCTGGCCCTGAGCTCACTATGGTGCCCAGGCAAGCCGCCACGAACTCAGCAATCCTCCTGTCTCTGCCTCCCGAGTGCTGGGATTACAGGCGTGAGCCACCACGTCCAGCATTGTGGTATGTGGTATTGATTGTTGGTGGACGTGTCTACACACCCATCATTATATGTGGTTACCGGGGATCAAACTCAGGACCTTGCGCTTGCGAGGCAGGCGCTGGAACCACTGAGCTAACCCTCCGGCCCAAGATCAAAACATTTATAAAAATTAAAGCTTTACAGGGCCGGAGATTTAGCTCAGTGGTTCCAGCACCTGCCTCCTAAGTGCAAGGTCCTGAGTTCAATCCCGGTGACCACACTCACCAGCAATCAATACCGCATACCACAGTGCTGGGCGTGGCGGCTCACGCCTGTCATCCCAGCACTCAGGAGGCAGAGGCAGGAGGATTGATGAGTTTGAGGCTTGCCTGGGCTACACAGTGAGCTCAGGGCCAGCCTGAACTACAAAGCGAGACCCTGTCTCAATAAATAAATAAATAAATAAAGCTTTACATCTACAGAGATCCTTGTTTCATACTAGCTACTTTAACACTTTCTTTCTCTCAATTCCCAGTCCTGTTCCCGTCGTTTCCATGAATACCCCATTAATGCAAACACCGACAACTGACATTTCTCCATTCAATCCAGTATGCCCATTAACTCTCTGTATCTCAAACCTCCTTCTAAAGACAATCAATGTAGTGCTCACTTCGGCAGCACATATACTAAAGACAATCAATGTAAAATCATAAGTCATCACTGAATAATTATATTTTCTATACTTGCACATATTCCTTACTGTGCTATGATGAATCCAAAATAAGAATTTACTAAGCTGAACTTATTTTACTAGCTCTGCTTATCACTGTGTTGCAATATGTTTAAAGTCTTTTTATCTACTTGTCTTCGTTTGAAGGGAGAAGACTGTATAGAACATGCTCTTTGTCAAAGCTTTGGAGTTTCTGTCAGTTGGTATAATTTTTTTCTAGTTCGATGGATTGTGTTCCTCCTACTGAAGAAATAACTGCGAAAAAAAAAAAAGGAAGAGAGATCCAGGATGCCCATCCCTTTCTCCTGATATCTACTTATAAGGTTTCCTGCCCTTTATGATCATAAAAGTATTTACTCCTAAGAAATATAAAGCTCTGTGTAGTCATCATGATGTTTGTATTTTGCTTCCTAAAAAAAAGGACACAAACAACACTATCCTTATATTTATCAAACTCAGATTTACCAGATTGTCTTGAATTCGCACAGCCTAAAAGTCTACGGGATCTTTTTCCTTGTTGAAGGAACAGATAGCCACATTCTTCCACCACCAGTAGGTCCCAAACATTTAAATATTTAGAATATATAACAAGGGTAAAGCAGAAAAAGTCAAAAAGTACACTAGAAACCCCAGCTGTGACAGGTGTGGATACATTTGGTGTGTAATTTTGAGATCTGGAGTCCTAAGAGGGTGAATAATCAAAGTGAAGACAGGCACTTGGGACAACTTTTGTTTAAAAATACTTATGGCCAATTTTAGTATTTGCACAGCCACTGTTGCTATAAATGCTTACTGTTTACAAGTCCTATAATTAGGTATTAACATATGGTGTCAACTCTTTCAACACATAAGGGGTGTTAAAACATAAGTATTATCACTGTTAAAGGGGAAATTAAAAATGTAAATAGGACATAATGTTAAAATAAAAAGCAATTAGACTTGAGTGTATGAACAACTCACAAACCTGATTTCATTTTTCATAATCTCTTTTCTGACTTGAAAAAATTTAATCACTGACCTTTCCCTGTCCACAGACACAGAGAAACCTTCATCTGATACTTTTTAAAGTGCCAGTTTAAAGTGAAGAAGTATCTTACTCTAGAGAACAATATCCAGACAGAAAATCTGAACAGGTCAATAACCAGAAGACGAATTACTTTCATCATAAAGTTATTAAATATTGAGCATTGTTTGGTGAAGAAATGCCAAATATGCCCTAACTTTTGTTTGCTTTATGCTCTTGAATGTAACATTGAGTTAAGGAGTTACATCCTTTTCAACTCAATCAAACTATGTATATCCTGTGTTTTATTGATGATTCTAAAGTAAAACATAATCAATTTTTGTGGTATAACTACAAAATTGAATCTTACAGAAATGATCTCACCACACACAATTTCATGGCGGTATAAAAGGCATAGCTTTCCTCTCAAAAATAAATAGAAACTAAAAATCTCTGAGAGCAAATTTAGTAGAGGGAGAATGCTTTCTGTATTTTAGATGAACATTTTCATTTCACTGTTCTCCAAAACAAAACAAAAATATGCAGACTTGTTTAATTGAAAACAAAAGGTTACTGACATTCATTCGAATGAGGTCATTTGCTACTAACATCCTCTTAATATTCTGAGATCCAACTAGACCATAATTTTTATATTAATTGATTAAAAATTATAGGCATATGTGTATGGAAAAGCATGGGGTTCTCATTCTTAAAGAGAACTGAAAATATATAATTAAAGAAAGTAAACTGCATGATATCCACAGTTCTACGCATGATGGCTAATCTTATACTGTGCATTAGGACCACATCTTTCTTCTTACTGAATCAACAGGAATCATTTATAACTGAATCTGTTCTCAAATGGGGAAACTTTAAACTATTTTCCCCCCAGTTCTCTGAGATGGTATTCTAATGCATAAAGTCTAGGACATTTGTTACCTTCTGCTTCTTAATTAGTTTAGAAATGATTTACTCTGAATCATCACTCAGTACCATTTCTATTCTGCTCAGATCGCGACACAGCTTTCTAAATCATTGATCTTTCCCCCTCGTTCTCTCCTAAAAGTAAAAACTACAGACAGACACATTCCAAAGGAAATTGTGGTAACTATCACAATCTTTAGTACAATTAACAAAATTCAAAGAAAAACATCTCCAAGTAGAATAATTGCACGATGTGGGAGTGAGATTTCCTGTTAACTGAGTCACCTACAAGTGTTCCTAGTTTTATACCGTACCCATTTACATACAGAAGCTGCCTCTTTACTGTCCCTGAATGGTCAGAACTGAACCACATATGCCCAATTTTACATCAATTAAAAAATTTTAAAGAACAAAATTTGGAGTTCTTTTGGATTAGACACATCACCATGTACTTTTAGTACAATGTCATAGCAACCATAGAGTGAAATGCTGTTGCTACGTGCCTCTGAACAAAAGGAAAAAAATTGATCATGATCTCTTTCTCTAGTTTATTTGTAATTGATTTCATTGGGACATTTTATAGATATATTATGATCACATTCAATATTGGAAACAAAGCTTATGAATATAGGGAGGTGGGAGTTGTAGGGAGGTCAGGGAAATGGGAAAAAAAAGAGAATCGATATATGTCATGTACTGGTGCAACTTCTCAGTGTTGAAAACAAATTATTTCTCTGGTTTCTGTCTTAAATGATGTCTTCCCGTGGTGTTCTCTAGAACTGCACCTTCCCTGAAGAGTCATCTATTTCCCTGGGAGGGGTATGAATCAGTAGAGGATCAGTATCTTTCCTATTATTGAGTCTAGGGCCTGATTCATCATTGTTTTACTCCCCATCGATACCCAAACTGTCCTGTGAAATGAGCATTTCTAACGAATTTCTGCTTTTTTGCAGCCATTTTTCACAGTTTAACTCACTGGATGTCTTAGTTTTATAACTCTAATTCTCGTGGTCCTTTTCATCAGTCCCCTTGTAAATGGAGAAGTTTAGACAGTGCACCAATTTCTTGGGAAAGATTTTTTTAGATATTTTATGCCCTTTCTTTAAACTGAGGGAAAATTTGGTTCTCTATTATTACGATTAAAAAAGAATAAACGGAGTTAAGCAGCACGTTTGGAATTACAGCTAGGAGCATGTCCAGACAGAAGTCAGCCTGGCTGCAGTCCAGCTCTGTACAAACTGCTGGCTGCTTGGCCTGCCCATTCCAGACTCCAGATTTCAGTGATTCGCTCAGACATTCACCATCCATTTGGCATCACCCAAGTGGTATTTTAAAGGCTTTATTAGACACTTTATAAAAACACTAAAAGTTTTGCTGTTGTCATTTGACCAAATTCGTGTGTACAATAAGAGTTAAAGTTTGCTACAGCATTAATCTGAGCGCTCTCTCTCTCTCTCTATATATATATATATATATACACACACACACACACACATTATAAGCACTAAGGAATGAAATTCATTAGTGTGAGCAACAGAAAGCTAAATTTATCAGCTGCATTACTTTAATCTCCACCAAAGAAAGCCTGTCTATGCATTTCCTTTTATTGACATTGAGGATCAAAATGAGAACTTGTCATGTGATAAGAATTTCTCTCACACACACAAAAAATGACTGTTGAATAAGCTGTCTGGTGGTTGAGCTGTTTATAACTACTCCTTTGATGATCAGGATTTTCAAATTTCTCTCCCTCCTGAAAACCTGACAGTGGCTTCTTCCTGCTCTTTTCCCTCTCCTCTCTCTCTCTCCTCTCTCTCTCTTTCCTCTCTCTCTCTCTCCTCTCTCTCTCTCTCTCTCTCTTCCCTTCCCCTTTTCCCATTACTTTTTGCAGTGACAACTAGGAGACTCAGAGTGAAATGTATGTTTACAAATACGTAAGGACTGTGGCGCTCTAGTCTGACTGCCAAGGTGAGTGGACGAGGAGATGCCCGCTCATGAGTAAAGCACACATCCAGCTGCCTGGCGGGAAGCTACTTGGGGATACGGCTGGTCTCCAGGCCCAGCCCCTCCTCCCAGGGGCTCTTCCCTGTTCTGTTTCCCGGCTGCCCTGAACTGAGCAGCTGTACTCCACCATGCTCTTCTGGAATGATATTTCTGTTTTGGATCCAGTTGACCAGAGACTGAATCCTCTGGCATTGTGATCCAAAATAAATGTCTCCTTTTTCAGTTCCTAAGTATCGGGTCTCTAATCCAATGTTGGGAAAGCTGACTAATAAAACTACAGGGTCATAAGCAACTACTGAGTCAAGTCTGCATTTCCCAATAGCTATAGGGTTTGATAGTTTCTATTTCTATTTTAGAATTAATATTTCAGGTAGGTTTTTTTTTTTTTTTTTTTTTTTGCTTTTTGAGAGAGGGTCTCGCTTGTAGTTCAGGCTGGCCCTGAGCTCACTATGGTGCCCAGGCAAGCCGCCGCGAACTCAGCAATCCTCCTGTCTCTGCCTCCCGAGTGCTGGGATTACAGGCGTGAGCCACCACGTCCGGCATTGTGGTATGCGGTGTTGATTGTTGGTGGGCGTGTCTCCACAGCCAGCATTATATGTGGTTACCGGGGATCAAACTCAGGACCTTGCGCTTGTAAGGCAGGCGCCAGAACCACTGAGCCAACCCTCCAGCCCTCAGGTAGTTTTTTTACAGGAACACTTTTTAAGGTTTTTCTCAACAGATAAATTATAGTTTGTAAGCTAACATATGCTTAACGAATAACCATCTGCATGATAATAAAAATGTTATTTTATAGTAAGTCACACAGCTTCATTCTTGGGATTTCTAGCTTTAGAACTATAATTCCCATGACCGTTCAGAAATTACTTCTATTTTGCTCGTATCTATGTGCCCCTGTACCAAAGGCATGTGCTTTTGTAACGGTTTGTATCAGAGACTCTGGGAGAATTGCTTTCTGCTTATTAGAGCTGCTCTGACAGCTGACACAAAACTGGAAGCTCCTGGAAATTTACATCCCTCTGAGTGGCCCTTAGCCAATGATTGATTAAGCCTCGTTTCCTTTGCCTCCAGTGGATGCAGACTGTGGTATGTAATTTACACTGCAGAGCTTTCTGCTCCAGCAGGCCGAGACTGAGCCGTGGTTTAGGCTGATAGTAAGGAAAAGCTAGGACTTCACCTGAAAGCACACGCTCTTCCAGGCCTTTGCTTTGTTCTGTTTTTCTCATTCCCAAACTGCCTGCACATGACTCACCTCAGGATTTGCTTCTAGTGATTTTGAACCAAAATACCATTCATTGACTTCGCATCTTCACACACATATAATCTCATAATTCTCAACATAGATAAAAGGGAAAGGATGTCAATTATTTAGGTTTAAAAAAAAGGCATGCAGGGTATAGCTATATAACTGCCTCAGCTCTACAGTACTTATGATAAGATGCCCTCACTGGACAAAACTAGCATCTTTGGGAAATTATTAATAAATACTAAGTACCTATAGTATGAGAACTAAGGTAGAGAGGCTTTGAGGTCAAATAAGTCCCTATCTCAACCCTGCCTGTATTGCTCAATAAAAGTTGTGTTAGTCAAGATTTTCCACAACCACAGCTAATGGGGTGTGTATGCATGGATGGGATGTAGCTTTCTGCTTCTCTAGTATCTGTCCCATGATAATATACAGGAAAATAATGTCCACGTGGTAGGAGACAAGGTTTGAGCAAAGATTCCCAACCCCTTATTTAGGAGACCTAAGTGAGATAAAGGATTGGCAATAGAGGACAGAGTTTGCATCCGAAAAAGAGTAGGCTGAAAGAAGACAAAATGAAAGATCAATGAAGCTATTGCCTCCACCTATCATTAGCTCCACCCATGAACATAGAAATTCCAATAAGACTCATTAATTTATTAGTTTCATTTATGAGAAAGCCTACTTGGGAAGAAAAAGAGAAAAAAGAATGGAAATTATACAGAAAATATTAATATGCTCAAAATTACATGAAAAGTTATTGCATTCATGAAAATAAAAGAGTAAAATGTTAAGAGGGATAAAATATCGGAAGAAATCTTTGAATTACTTATTTTTTAAAGCTAGATAAATAGATAGGTAGATGGATGTACAGATAAGACTACCAGGTAGATGGGTAGAAAAACTGAGTAGACATATGGGAAAACAATGTTGTAAAGAACCATCCAAAAAGTTTTAAAGGAAAATACGTGGTAAAGGATACAGAAAAGTGAAGATCAATGCAAATAGTCAATGCAAATAGTAAACCTTAATCACATTAAGGTTTACTGAAAGAAAACCCAAAGAAACAAAAGGAATGATTAAAAAGCAAAATTTCAAGAAAATATCTTGAAACATAAATTTGCAAGTTTTCCAAATGAAAACGATCACTTAGTACCTGCCCTATAAATGAGTAAGAGCCACATTTTAGGGGAAATGAGGGTCCAACAAAATATGGAAAGAGTCTAAAGATTTTTAGGGAAAGAGAAGATAGTTTCAAAAGATTAGAAGTTAAAATGACCAGAATGCATCAACATAAATTCTAGGAAGCCAGCGGACAACACATAATACAGAAACAGCTTCTACATTAGGGATGGAGTCTGGAATCTATATATAACCAAATAACAATTATATGACAAGGCAAAACATGGACACATTCAGGCATGCAAGGTCTGAGATAATTTCTCTTCTATGTACTTTTACCAACTAGTGATTAAAGTACTGTTTCAGTAAAAACAGAGCATAGAAGTAAAGAAGCCATGCCAGCTAGAAGAGATGGCTGTCCTAGATAGAACTTAATCAGAGTGGGCTAAAGGGGAAAGAGATGAGCAAGGGGAGTTGTTAGATATGACCATGGAGAGAGTTTCACCAAAAAATAGGCAGAAAGGGAAGGAGTAATTAAAATAAATCCAAGGATTTCTTTCTTTTCTTTTTCTTAGCGGAAGAAAAACCAATGTGTTGTTTACATCCAGAGTGAAGTGATTTAGCAGAGAAGTAAGACAGATGCTCAAGGGCAGAGTGGAGAAAGAACTCCTTCGGCAGATGGGAGCACGGGGACGGCTGGTCTCAGTTATGCACTCCCAAGCTGGGCACCACTCATGGAGGAGGCCAGGAGGGAGCAAGGAGCCAGGTGAGAGCATGTAGAAGTTCTCTTCTGACTCCTCTAATTTTAATACAGAAATAAGAACTGAGTGCATCAATTTGGAATGAAGAGAAGGGAGATGGTCAAGAAGCCATGAAATGGTTACTTAGAGAGTGACGAGTTTTATGATATAGAGTTCCCAAGCTCTGTTGAGGAGTCTTAAGGTCTGTGGTCATGCATTTAAGCTGAGACTTGCCTAAGCAGTTGTTTGTTTATCTCCAGACAGGTTCAGCTAGTTCACAGATTAACAATCCTATAAGAGCCGACAACAGACATGAGCAAAGGGTTTAAAATGTACAAAAGGAATAATTAAAGTAATCAGTGATAGCATCTAACTTAGGTAGAGGAAAGAAACTGGATCATGTATTGGATGACATAGTAAAAACTGTTAGGATCAAAGAATCATAGAGTAGGAAGAGCATGGGATCTAGAGGGACTATTTGTCAAATATATAAAATGCACTCAAATTCTAGTGGTATCATTACTAATAAGGTCTTGCACATGATCCTAGGATAAAAATGACTGTGGTGTGAAGGAACAGCTTCCTACCAAACCTACTTAAGTTCAAGGACAGAGTGCCAGGGTGCTGGATGTGTGCCTCCCCGTGTGTAATCCAAGTCCACCAGTGGTATTGACATGGAATTTAATAAACCAGATGCTAAAATCTTCAGGTACTGGGCCGGATACCTAAATATAACTGGCAAAGGAAGTTTGTTTGTTTGTTTGTTTGTTTGTTTGTTTTTTGGTAGCACACTATCTTTTTCATGCCCTCTGAATCTGGCTTTGTTTAGTGTCAGTTTTAAAACTGTTTATCTAATGAATAAGTTCATGCAACAGTAATATTTTGTGATCATTAAATAGAGTCATGTGGGTCTTCTTCAGTCTCTGAGTTTAAGCCCTTAAGTTTTATTTGTGAAGAAAGGAATCTTTATGTTTTATTTGTGAAGAAAGGAATCCCTAAAAGTAGGAAAAGTCTAAAACAATAAGGTCACAGACCTACTTAAGTCTGTTTTCTTGACTTCTTCATTAAGACAAAAATCTTGAGAAAAAATGCTTTTTGTGAAGACATATTCATGTTGTAGCCTGCTAGGATTTAGGGCATGAAGGCTTGGCATGGAATAATGGTGCGGTGCATTTGGATATAGGACCAGGGCCGCCTTCTATTGCTGCTGCTCAGAGCAGCAAGAGTTGAGTCTGGGTTAAGCCTTTTTCTCAAGGTTCCGATTTTGTTGTTTATTGTTTGTTAATTGTTTTGCTGTGGGACTCACAGGGAACTGGAGCTTGCCATGTGGGTTCTGGCTGGGTCCCACAGTCTCCCACAAGTATGATTATCAAGACTAAGGGGATAACAAAACACTTGGTAATCAAGGTAATGTATTTTAATGCATTATTTTAAAATATTTATAGAAATATAAAAGTCCATAGTGAGCAAAAGATTGACACTAAATAAACACAGGAGGAATATTACTATAGTTTTCTTTTGCCTCAGGCTCCAGTATGGCCCAGTGAGGTACAGAAACTACCTTTGTGTATTTCTTTGAAGATTCAATGAGATGACTTAATGTCTAAGCCAATATTTGTGCCGTACAAAAACTGCCAGGGACTCTTTACAAGTAAAAAGTATGAGATGCTTGGGATATGCTAGTAAAGTGAAAAGACAAAACTAACTGCCCTGGTAGATACTGCATTCTAACAAGAAGACACAGGCAATAAATAAGGCACGTGATAAAAACATTAACTATACTTTATATTAAAAGGTAATAAATCGTATGAACAACAAAAAATAAAATGAGGAAGATTAGAAATCTTAGTGGGTAGATGACAGGGTAAAATTATAAATAAGGTGGTCAAAATAGACCTCCCTGGGATGATACTGAATGAAGTGAGAAACTTAGCCATGCTGATATATATAGGCAAAACCTTTAACAACGTGATTGGCATCTTCAAGGCACATAAGGGTATCACTTGACTGTCAGGAAGCATAAGAATGAGCATAGTAGGAGACAAGAGTAGTAGAGTGCCAAAAGGGTGTGTAGGACCTTATACGGCCCTATAAGAATAGTAGTATTTTCTTTGAGCAAAATTTGAGAAGTCAATGATCTCACCTCCAGATAAAGAACACTACTCTGGTTCCTGTGTTTGGGAATGGCCACACTCAACAGGTGTGGAGAAAAATGTAGAATCTGGATATATTTTGAGAGTAAAGCCACTGTTTCCTGGAAAACTATTTGTGAAAGAAAATCTTTGAGAATTACCCCAAATGAGTTTGACATGAGCAAGTGGAAGACTGAAGTTGCAATCAAGATGAGAAAGAATGATGATATAACAGATTTGGGGAGAACAATAGAGTTTGGTTGTGAATGAGTTAAATTTGAGACATTTACTTAACATCCAAGTGGCAACATTGAGTAGGCAGTTGTCTGGAGCTCAGGCTGACTTAATTTTAATTTCTTAGTCAAGCATATATGCTTGTGTGTTTATTACACTGTGAGACAGATGAGCTCACCACAGCAGGAAGTGAAGGACAGGGCTACAGAGGGTGCTTGAGAATTGAAAATCAACTATCTGAAATTAAAAAGACTACAAATACCAAGTTCTATGAGAACACATAATGGCTGCAACTCTTTTAAATTGTTAGTAGGAGTAAAATGTGTACAAGCCACTCCAAAAAAATAATTTGACAATACTTTTCAAACATGAATATATAATTATGACCTGTTATTCCACTCCTTGTTAAATTAGGTAAGACATATTATATTCACCAAAAGACACACACATGTTTATAGCAGTTTTATTTGACATAGCCCAAAAGTGGAAAAGAAATAATAAAACGCACCAATATTTGTCAACAGCACATAAATACATAAATTGCACTATATTCTGACAATCTAATACTACCCAGTAACAAAAAGGGTAACTTCTGCTGTATGTTACATCAAAGATAAACCTTGGAAACATAATGTTGAGTGAAAAAAATAAGCCAAATGAGAATATATACTACCTTGTTCCTTTTATGTTATATGCATGAACAAGGTGTCAGTTGTAAGAACAGTGGCTACTCTTTGTACTACTTCAGGGAAGGAACACAAGAGAATCATCTGAAGTTGTACAGATGCTCTACAGTGTGGATGGTGATTACCTAAGTAGCATCTAATCCTTAACATGGTTATATATTATATAGAAAGGCCATATATATATATATATATATATATGACTATATATATATATATATATATATATGACTATATATAGACTCATATATATGTCATATATATATAGTCAATGGTATCACATAATCTCTCAGGAAAGGAAAATAAAAATAATAGAGGAAAGGAAGACTCAGCCAAAAGAGAATAAAAAAGGAATAAATAAGGTAGAAAGGAAAACAAAATAACCTGAAAGCAAGAAAAAGAAAAGACAATGGGGACATGTACAGGTGTTGTATGTTAAGATGAGAGCTGAGAATTGCCCATTGCATTCAACCATGGAAGTGATTTAGCAGTTTGGGAGAAAGTAATTTGACAGGCACATGAACACAAAAGCTTGATTGGTGTGGGTTTCTAGAGAGATTAGAAATAAAAGAATTGATATAACAAGGGCAGATTAGTACAGTTTTGCTGGACAGGATGGCTGAAAAATAGGGTAAAGATTACTTAAAGAGTGGAATCTAATGAAAATTGCTTTAGACAGAGAAAAATAACTACATTTTTGTATGCCAATGGAAATTGTCTAACAAGAAGTAATGATTTAAGAAGGAAGAGGAGAATTAAAGAAGTGATGCTTAGGGCCAGAGGGTTAGCTCAGTGGTTCCGGCGCCTGCCTCGCAAGCGCAAGGTCCTGAGTTTGATCCCTGGTAACCACATACAATGCTGGGTGTGGAGACACGCCCACCAACAATCAACACCGCATACCACAGTGCCGGATGTGGTGGCTCACGCCTGTCATTCCAGCACTCGGGAGGCAGAGACAGGAGGATTGCTGAGTTTGCAGCGGCTTGCCTGGGCACCATAGTGAGCTCAGGGCCAGCCTGAACTACAAAGCGAGACACTGTCTCAAAATAAAAAAAAAAAAAAAAGAAGTGATGCTTATAAGAAGGCAAAAGAAGGAAGACCACGGTGCACAGAGAGAGTGTAGCTTCTGACAGGAGCATGGACCAACACGGTCACAGAGCAGAAGCTGCTGTATGTAGATGTGGAAGCTTTGAGGAAAAAAAGAAAAGCACGAAAGATCATCCAAGAGAAACAGAGATGCTGAAGCACAACACGAATGGCAGAGGGCAGGGGTTGCCCCTGGGCATTCTGTCTCGTGTGTCTGTCTGGGGATCGGCTGGCGTGCTTGTTGAGTAGACACACAGTTGGATTTTAAACCAGAGTTGTGGTTTTGCCGCAAGAAACATCATATATAAAGTCCTCAGCATAATGAGTATTTCCAGGGGCCATGGAGCTCCCTGATTGGGCTGGACCTTCCTAATGGGTCCACTACTCCAGACACACCGACCTGCTCACAGTCTTGAAAGCTCATCCTGTCTCACGCCAAGACCTTTGTACTTGTTAATTTCTCATACTTCAATTTCCCCTTTTGTAACAGGCTACTTTCTAAGACTGGGTCTTACCTCCAAAGGTCCATTCTCAAAAGGATTTCCCAGACTACCTTCATGAATCATCACTTATTTATTTTTAGCATGTGTTACTATCTGTAGTTTATTCAGCTCTTCATCTGCTTGCTGTCTACTCCCACCCCGCCAACACACTCCAACGGAAGCTGCATGGGAGCAAAGACCATGTTGTTCTCTGCTGGATCCAACGTCTAATATAACACCGAGGATCTACTAAGCCTATGGTAAGTATTTGTCAAATGACTACATTATTTATTATTTTCTTCATTTTCGAGGATACTATGATTTGACTAAAGAAAACAGAAATATGTAATATTAAAATAAGATTTTAAGGTTCAAGGGCTCAACAGAGAATTGAAAAGCATGGCCCAATGAAGAAATACATATTTCTTGCAGAAGTACTTGTCATTAAAGACTGTATCCAGAACTTGTTTTCTGCAATTTTCTTGAAGAAAATAATAATAGAATGTGTTACAAATCCCTGCTCCTTGCAGATTAAAAACTAAATGAATGTCAGGTCAGAGATTTAGCTCAGTGGTTCCGGTGCCGGCCTCACAAGTACAAGGTCCTTAGTTCAGTCCCAGTAACCACATACAATGCTGGGCATGGTGACTCACGCACACCAGCTATCAATACCACATACCACAGTGTCAGTTGTGGTGGCTCATGCCTATAATCCCAGTACTCGGGAGGCAGAGACAGGAGGATTGCTGAGTTCAAGGCTTGCCTGAGCTACATAGTGAGCTCAGGGCCAGCCTGAACTACAAAGCAAGACCCTGTCTCAAAACAAACAAACAAACAAACAAACAAAAAAACTAAATGGATGTCAGAGCAACTGTGTTCAGGGCATAGAATTCAGATTTTCCCTGCTTCAAACAATTAAAACCACCAAAATGCTTCCTATTTTGAAAATCTTTTTCATTTCAGAGTACTGTTCTTGTAAACTGTTTTCTAGTGTCTTTATTTAATTATTGTCCTTCTTCAGGCTTCTGTTCAAAAACTTGGCATTTGTCTGATCTGTGATTTTTGGCCACAAACACCTAATCAAACTTTGTAGGATAATTTGTAGGATGGCTAACTTTCAGGAGGAAATATTAGTGGTTTTTTCAACAGACCAACAGGATGTCTCCAATTATGAAGATGGGAGGAAATAAAAACAACAGGATGGTAAAATCCATTGAGGGACAGATTGCCTTTTATAGGAAAAGATGTAACTTCATTTAGCTTCAGTCTTTATGTCTTGCAAATGTGCTCAGCACTCCTACATCCCATGGGTCTCAGCGTCAATATTTATGTCCCACAATACTTCATTGCCTCGTAAAGCAAAGGTAACAGCATTTTTACTCTCTGGTAAAAAAATGTGTTATATCAGGTAGTTTCTAGAAACAGCACTTCTACTCACGCTTTGGTGCATGGACTTCCAAGAAGATACTAACTAAAAACAATAGGCCTGGATCTTTTTACAGTTTTTTTTTTTTTTTTTTTTTTTTTTTTTTTCAGAAATGTGACCAACTCCAACCAAAGTGTCAGTCACAGAAAATTCAAGGCTAGAGGACTAGGGCTTTGTTTTGGTTTCCAAGGAATAACAAAAGTCTTTATGGAAAGAAACCCTACTTTCTTTAAATAGCAATTTCAGACTTAAAGCTGATGTACTTCCAAATAAAGGACTTCAACGTAAACTATCTCTGATGGGACTGTAAAAATTATGAGCAAACATTATATTCATTATTCTTATCTTGAAGGAGAATTCCCTTACCTTATGAGGATCAATGTTATATGGATTGCCCAAGTACAGGTCTTCTTTCCTGATTCAATTCAGGGTCCTGACCCTTTAAATATCATCTGACCAAGATACCTGGATGCTCACCATCTGATTTATGCTCCTTTTCTTTATTAATACTTGTTTTTTCCATCAATATTCAGTTGGAGACAGAATCCAAGCACCTGACCAGGATAAGCTCACCTATCTGATAGGTGGTCATGGATTCTACCATCCAAACCCAATAAACAATTATCTTCCAGATAAACTCTATGGAATTATACTCTGTGGGATATTCACTCTTCCTCCTTTAGTGACACACACTTCCTTCCTTTTATGTTGCCTTTTCTCATTCACAAACACATGCATGTACACACACAGAGTCTATAGTGAAAAAAGTTTGAAAGATGCAGATTGAAAACAGCTCTGTTCATTAGATTTCTCAAAGCACATGATATGTTAATGTGCAGTATAAACCTCATAAAACTGATACAGGGTTTAGGCTTTTCCATTTGACTGAGATATTTTTGAAGGAACATCCTTTATCATCACAAAATTATTTACTGAGCTCTTCTATGCATACTCTGTTATTTTGAATAAGTGATAAATTAAGATATATTTTGGACCCTAAAGAAGCTTATAATTGAGTGAACATATATGTTTCACAAATGTGCTCTCCAAAAGGTAGATACTGAATATATCAAACTCTCCAAGTTTGATTAAGTAAACAAGTGACATATATTTATTTGCAGTTTCTACTAATTCACCTGACAAGTTATCTCCTTTCAGATGCCTATTTTTGGATTTGGTCCTTAAATTCGGGGTCTGATTTTTTTCACTTCTTTGTATGTTCTAGATATTAGCCCTTTATCTGGGTCACTGGCTAAAAGTTTTCCCCATTCTGTAGCTTAGACAGATACAATACTCAGGAGTCAATTTAACAAATGAAATAAAGGGTTATACATGGAAAAATTTCTATGTAATTTCTTCTCTTTTTCTAAAAAAGGAGACTGAAGAGAATCTCAGAAGATGGAAAGATATTCACAGCTCTTGGGTGGGAAGAACTAACATAGTGAAAATGGCCATACCACCAAAAGTGTTAAACAGACTTAACGGAATCCTGATCAAATTGTAATTAGTGCATTCACAGAACTGAAGAAAACATTCTAAAAATTCGTTTAGAATGAGAAGAGATGTAGAATAGCAAAGGCAATTCTGGATAACAAAGGCCCTAACAAACAGGCATCGCAATCCCTGAATGGAAATTATGCTGCAATTATACAATTTAAAAATTATAATTAATTATACGATTAAAATTACAATCAATTGTAATCATACAACTTTTTTAAAAAGCATGGTACTGGCAAACAAACAAACAACAACTACAAAAATCAGACAAGGACAAATGGAACAAAGGAGCCAAACATGTTCAGTGGAAGAAAGATAGCCTCTTTAATAAGTGCCACTGGAAAAACTGGCTTTCTGTATGCCAAGGACTAAAACTAGACCCAGGTCTCTCACAAGACACTAAACTAAAATCAAAACAGATCAAAGCTCTAAATTTTAAAACACAAACACTTAATCTCCTGGAAGAGACAATAGGCAGGACTGTTAAGAACATAGAGGAAGGCAATGACTTCAGGAACTAAACCCAGACTACAGAGGAAGTAGTGCAAAGAATCAACAAGTGGGATTTTATCCTATTGAAAAGTTTTTGCCATCACAAAACAAATCATCGACAGAGTGAAGAGTCAAACCTCTTATTCCAGTATCCCTTTCTGGGAGATAAGACATTTCTATAATTATTGATAGAAATTATTATCAGTTCTACTGTTAATTTATCCTCTTAATGAGTTGTTTCTCATTCATTTTTAAATAGAATAGGGATCCATTCTATTCCCTGAGTTCAAGAACATTGCTATGAGTGAACAATGAGATCACAGTAGACCAATCACAGTGTGATCCTAAAATAGAAATTTCAGAATCTGAAAAGATACCCGAAATATTTAATCCAATTCTTCTACTCTTGTAAGTATAGAAACTAAAGCTTAGTGATATCAAGAATTAACCCTGGCTTACCCACATATTACATGCAGGGTCTCTTGAACAAACCTAAATTGAGCATGGTGGTTGCACACAATTGCCAGGGCCTTCAATACTGCCCTTCAAAAGGCATAAATTAATACTGGATGTAGCTGATGCCTATTAATCCTGACACTTGGGAGGCAGAGGCAGGAGGATTGCCATGCATTCAAGGCTAGCCTGAGTTACATAGTGAGCTCAGGATCAGGCTGAACTACAAAGCAAAACCTTGCCTCAAAAAGAAAAAAAAAGGCATAAATTATGGCATGGCACATTTCTGGACCAATAGCAGCTGTGAGAATTTGAGATTTTTCTGTTGCTATTCCTAAGATAATGGAACAAAATGGAGTTCTCTTCCATGAGATTATTATCATAAGCATTAAATTTAATTTTTACTAAAACTGTATATATTGCAAACAGTAACTCCCACAGATAAATACTTTCAAAATTATACAGTGTGTGTGTGTGTGTGTGTGTGTGAGATATAGGTACATACATGCTCTTGTGTGTATACATGTAACAGATCAATAAAGAAGATGAAAGTTTTTATTTTTCAGTTTTCAATTACATCATAAGTAATGCCTCATATCTTTTGTTTTGTTATTTTTGCTTTGTTTTCGAAGCAGTGGGCCCTTGTGCTTGCAAGGTAGATGCAATATCACTGAGCCAAATTCCTAGCCAATGCCTCATACTTTTATAACTTATAACTTAAAACTTTTTTATAATTTTTATAATTTAAAACTTCAGTGACTTCTGCACATATTATTTCATTAATCTCACAACACACCATAACATAAAAATTTTTAAATGTGAAAAAACTGGTTCAGTGAGATTAAGAATTATTTAGTTCTAAGTCTTATGAGTGTGCAGAAAGCAGGACAAAAATTCAAAGTATTTTGCCTCTAAAACTTAATTACTTTCCATTCTATCACGATGCCTCATTTTAAAAGCATGATAAAAAAAAATCACTTCCATTGACCATGTTGTTTATACTCGTCCCAAAATATTTTTTGAAAAACCAAAGTATGTAGGGCTAGGGATTTAGCTCAGTGGTTCTGGCATCTGCTTTGCAAGCACAAGGTCCTGAGTTCGATCCCTGGTACCACATACCACACTGCTGTGCATGGTGGCTCACACATAGCACTCAGTACCATACACCATACTAGTGCCAGATATGGTGGCTCATGCCTGTAATCCCAGCACTTGGGAGGCAGAGGCAGGAGGATTGCTGAGTTCGAGGCTTGCCTGGGCTACATAGTGAGCTCAGGGCCAGCCTGACCTACAGAGCGAGACCCTGTCTCAAAAAGAGCACATAGAACAAGCAGGCACCTAATCCATAGTCAGTCTGTCATTAATGACACTGGCCTCATTTCACAGTGGCTACAGCTTTTCACCAAATGCCAACTATTTCCTTTTATTTCTTTTTTCTTGTCATCCTTTTCCTATCATGAATTAATTCTGTCTTCAATGACACAAATATCATGGAACCATCCTGCCCTCCATGAAAGACTAAGCCTCCTATGGTTTCCCTTGTTATATCGCAGGAGAATTATGGATTAAAGGGCTGTGGTAAAGCTTTGTATCTACCTGTAAAACTCATGAGAATCGCCAGGCATGGTGGCTCATGCCTGTAATCCCAGCACTCGGGAGGCAGAGACAGGAGGATTGCTGAGTTCGAGTCTTACCTGGGCTACATAGTGATCTCAGAGCCAGCCTGAACTACAAAGCAAGACCCTGTCTCAAAAAAAAAAAAAAAAAAAAAAAAAAAAAAAAAAAAAAAAAAAAAAAAAAAACAAACTCATGAGAATCATAGTACTCTCGCATGAATATGTTTTTAAGAGAATCAAAACACCTGGCAAATCTGCCTCAATCTTTCTGTCAGATGGAAAATGTCTTTCATCTTAGTAATACCATGTAAAAGTAGTATTTTATCCAGATAGCTGAAATTATATACTGTGTTCATCGGAGCTAGAAATGACCATCCAAAAAAACAACAAAAAGCCAAAGAGCCTCAAAAGGCACATCTAGAAATGGTGCTGGATTTCAAAACACAAAAATCCTCTGGGCCCTTTAAAATTGAACATTAATAATTATAATAAACTAAGAAAAAATAATGTCACCTTTTTAACCCAGAAAACTGATATATAAGGTCCCTTCCATGCATCATGGTTACAGAGTTTGAACAGTTACTCTCGTTGAAATAAAAGAACTCTACAGGCCCAAGACAGAAACAGTTGTTGATTCTGGATTGTGAGCCTGCGTTTCTCTCATTTCCAAAAGCAAGTACACACCCCCAAGTCATCAAATGGAGGAGGTGCTCACACACACTCGGGTGATAAGGCAGAGTACATGAAGGAGAAATTGGGGCTGTGGAGAAAAATCAAGAAATCCCCACAAATAAAATGTTAATTGCTCTCAATTAGTGTAGGTACATGACAGAATGAGGTGGAATAACTGATCTTCTTGGACAATGCTGAAGCTGGACCGATCTTTGAAGATTATTAAGGGCAACAAAAGAGGTAGGAAGAACATGAGCTCTGCAGTCAGTTAATCCTGATTCTCAGATTTCTCCATCTCTGTCAGACAGCTGAAGCCAATGGAATGGAAGAAAGGCACAAGATAGTCTCTTGCAAACCCTTCCTCCCATTTTCCCTCCCCTTCAGGTATAACAGAAGCAGCCACGGAAATGCTGTATTATGCTGGCAGATCCTGCTCTACGTGTGATGCTGAATAATGGCCATGTGGGTTCCTAAGTCACCACCCAAATGAACCTGCACGAAGAAACAGTTCCCCAGCCAGAGACTGCCACAGCCACAAAGACAAGTGCCTGTCAATGTGAGCCACTTTATACTAAGTCCATCGGTACCAGCACACAGCATTACACTCATCGATGCACCCACGACTTGACTCACCAAATCAAGGACAAGGCTTCCCAAGCTCTCTCAGATGCATGTGTGACCTTTTTGATGTTTTCCAAATTCTCCATTTAAAGTTTTGCAATGCTTGAAAGAGTGAAGTTTTCCTTTACCTGTAATGTATCATGGGGAACAATAAAGAGTACAGGATCAGAGCATGACTGGAATTTTATTGATGACCCAAGGCAAAATAAAATTCAGCCTGCTCTTTTGCAGCAATATTAGATCTGGTGCTCTTTCAGCAGTAAAATCTTGTTTTGTCAGCAGCTACTGAGAGAAGATATGGCTCAGAGGACACATAAAAGCGTACATGTAAGGTAACAAGCTATTATGTTTAGAAAAGCTTATTTCTTTTTTTATGCAACATAAGTACACTCTCACATTTCATATTTTAAGTAACAAAAATCACCTTCAGAGTGTAGAATCTCAAAAATATTACTTTTCTCTCTATGTCCTAATTGTGTAAAATAAAAAAGAGGTAAAAAGATACAAAGGACATGCAGAGAATCTCAAGTGTTAGATAAAAGGGATTTAAAGGTTGGTGAGCTCTACATCTTCATTTTATGAAAGAGAAAAGGAATACTCATGCAAACAGGGCTCAGATTCACTCCAACAGAGTTAGGGCTGCATTCATTTCTCGCTGTCATATTTTTCCAGAAAACACTCATTTTTTTCAAGTTGTTAAGCTCCTGATGCTTTAAAAATATGGATTTTTTTTGTCTTGAGATATTTTTAACTTCTTTTTGAAAAGCGATATGTTACTGAGATTTATTACATAATAGACTACCAAAAATAACAGTTCTAAAACATACCAGCATCTGATACATATATGGTGCTCAATAGATATCAGTTGGTTAAAGTTATGGTCTTGAATACCTATGCCATGGACTCCCTGCCCAGACTGTCTAGGAGTCTCTTTTCAAAAAGTTTTGAAAAGATGGAGTAAAAGTTAAAAGTTAATCATTTCTCAAGACTCAAAGGTGACATTTTATAAATACAACATAGATTAATCACTACTTACATTGTGAAACATATACAAAATATTTCTGAGTCTCATTAGGACAGAGTCACAGGCAAAGGATGTATTCTTATAAAAGTAAATTCCCTACTAGGGGTATCCATGAAAGAATTAAAAGACTCATACCACAGCCACATATGTGTACCTACATTCACAGAAGCTCAGTTGTGATAACTCAATCTTGGAAACAACCCAAATGCCCATCAACTGGAGACTGGACAAAGAAGATGTGTTTTTTCTATAAAATGGAGTATTGGGCCGGAGGGTTAGCTCAGTGGTTCCGGCGCCTGCCACGCAAGCGCAAGGTCCTGAGTTTGATCCCCTGTAACCACATATAATGCTGGGCGTGGAAACATGCCCACCAACAATCAACACCACATACTATAATGCTGGGCGTGGTGGCTCACACCTGTAATCCCAGCACTCGGGAGGCAGGGACAGGAGGATTGCTGAGTTCATGGCGGCTTGCCTGGGCACCATAGTGAGCTCAGGGCCAGGCTGAACTACAAAGCGAGACCCTCTCTCAAAAAGCCAAAAAAAAAAAAAAAGGAGTATTACTCTACCTTGAAGAATGGTAAGTTTGGTCATTTATACTCAAATGGATGTACCTTCAGGACATACTTGTAAGTGAAATAAACAGGTCACAGATGTGTAAATATATCTTTTCTCTGGTATGAGAAACTGAAGATATAAATGAGTTCTATAATGTGTGATGGGTATTATGAAATAGAATATATAAAGAGAAACTGGGTGAAGGGGTGAGTAATGAGGGGTAAGAAAAAAATGTGATGTTAAAAAAATGGAAACAAAGCTTATGTATATAGGCGGCAGGGGGTTGTAGAGTGGATAGAGGAATGGGAAAAATTATAATTAAATCGTGTCATATACTGGCACAAATTCTCAATATTGAGTGTGATCATGATGTATATATATTCAATGTACCAATAATGATTCAAAAAAACTAGATACTGAACAAAATGTATAAACTAATTCCAAGTCATCTAAAGGAGAAAGCTCTTCTCTCACATTCCACTGATAAAGCTAAGTAGGAAGGAAAGATATAGAGCCATAGTGGAAAAATTATGCAAGATAATAATTTCATGGATCTCAACTAGTAGAGGCTCATCACAAGACTGAATGAATTTTACTGCTTCTGCAGTTGTTGCTGCTGGTGTTATTTTGCAAAAGGTCTCACTATGTATCCATCAGTGTACTATCTGTGTAGCCCAGGCTGGCCTTGAACTAATTCATGATCCTCCTGTCTCAGCCACCTGAGTGTGGAGATCATAAGGATGTGCCACCACACCTGGCAGGACTGAGGTCTAATGATATATTAGGTTTCAGAGGCACAGTTTGCATCTGTTTCAACATTCTGTCTTTCCAAAGAGCAGGTTTGGAGCCTAAAGAAAAACTTTGTGGCAGAAGAAACAGAGCAGAGAGAGCCAAATAACCAGAAAACAACAGAATAACATCCTTCAAATGCTGAAAACACAAAACTGTCAACCTGAAATTCTGTATCAGAAGGGAAAATATTGTTCAAAAATTAAGAAGAAATAACTAGATTTTCAGACAAAGTCAAACAGATCATGTGTCACTGGTAGGGCTCAACTAGCAGAAATATTCCAGGATGCACTTCAGGTTGAGACTAAGTAATCTCAGGGGAGATGTGGATCTACTGCAGAGGTCAGCAGTGTGGACTGTGGTCAAGCCCAGCCAGCTCCTGCTTGAACTCAGTCCATGACCTAAGATGACTTTCACGTATTTAAGTTCCAAAGAGCCAAATTTTGCAACTTACATGAAATTCAAACTTTAGTGATAATTACATAAGCTACAAATTGTTACATTAATAAATAATTCATTAGAACTCAGCCATTCGTTTGTAAATTGTCTCTGATTTCTTTCACTCCAAAGGGATAGAACTCAGTCACTATGATAGACTCTGGACTCCCCACCAGGCCTGAAATATTTATTTACCACTCAGACCTTTGCAGAATAAAGAGCAGAGAATCATAAATATGTGGTAAATTTTGTTAACCCTTCTTAATTTTCAAATGTTCTTGAAAAACTGTTCAAAGTGAAAATAACTGCAGTGGGCTGTGGTTTTTAAACATATGTAGAAGTGATAGGAGGAAAACAAGGGGAAACATAATAGAGTATGGCTCTTACGTTATTGACGAAGAGCCATGTATTAGTCACTTAGGTCACAAGTACCACCCAAAGAGGAAACACTTAGCTCTAATAGTTCTGAAACTCCTAGAAAAACTTTAACTTTGTGGCAGAAGAAACAGAGCAGAGAGAGCCAAATAACCAGAAAACAATGGAATAACATCTTTCAAGTGCCCCTATAAAGAGAAGCCAATTCAATTCTGGCCAAAGCCTCTTTCTGATTTATAGGTGAGCAGAGGGAGAAAAACATAGAGACAGAGAGGCAGAGAGAGAAAGAGAGAACTTTTCTACCTTCTTAGGACACTAATGTCATCATGAAGACTTCAACCCTGTGACCTAATTAATTCCAAAAGGGTCTACTTCCAAATAACATTTGAGATAGGGGCTTGACATGTGGATCTATGGAAAATACAAACATTTAATTCATGGTAGAAAATGTTAATTAAAAGTTGGTTGTGATAAACTGGAGACATGTTAATCTCTAGGCTGATGTTTAAAATTTTTTACTTAAATTTTTTTTTAAATAAAGTGGTGATGCACACCTATAATCCCAACACTGAAAAGCTGGGGAAGAAAGATGACAAGTTTCAGTTTAGGATGAGGTTCTTAGCAACTTAGTGAGACCATCTCAAAAAAACAAAGAAAAAAGAAAAAAAAACTGGGAACATAGCTCAGTGCAAAGATACTGGGCTCAATCTCCAGTACCAAAACAATAGGTGATGATGATGATGACGACAATGACGACGACGATGATGATGATGGAGGTGGTGGTGGGGGTGGAGAGGAGAAGAAAAGAAGGAAGGAAGGAAGGAAGGAAGGAAGGAAGGAAGGAA
>PVIC010021610.1:0-28584 GCA_004025085.1 Thryonomys swinderianus
TTTTTGTTTTTTTTTTTTTTTTTTTTTTTTTTTTTTTTTGAGACAGGGTCTCACTTTGTAGTTCTGTCTGGCTCTGAGCTCACTCTGTAGCCCAGGTAAACCTCGAACTCAGCAATCCTCCTGCCTCTGCCTCTAGAGTGCTGGGATTACAGGTATGAGCCACCACACCTGTCATTGTGGTATGTGGTACTGATTGCCAGTGGGTGAGTCAGCACACCTGGTATTGTTGTATGTGTCTGCAGGAATCGAACCAGGGACCTTATGCTTGCTAGCCAGGTGCTGGAACCACTGAGCTAAATTAAATCTCCAGCCCATACACTAGTGATCTTAATGAGATGCTGCCAATAAAAAAGACTTATCTGAGAAAGTAAAGTAGGAAAACACTGCTTATATTATTTCCCTCTTGAAGACTAAACATGTATATACACACACATAGCATGTGTGTGTGTGTTTGTGTGTATCACTGTAAGTTCTGAAAAGTTCTGTGTTTGGGAAGATGGATCCCACTTTTGGTTCTCTATTGTCATAAAGGAAATGCACTGTGGAAACTGTGACACGGTAGGGATGTGTTTCCACGACCTCCAGGGGCCCCAGAACTGCAGGGAGCAGCAGAATCCCCTGAGGACCTTGCTATGACTCAGAGTGCTGGGCCCACCCGGAGGGCTTCACCATGGGCCTTGGGCAGTCTCGGGGCACATGATGCACTGTCCCCGGTCCAGCGTCCATGCAGGGACCGCTGACAGGCCACTCATAGGCTCCTGTTCTCTGGGCAGCTATGACAGATTCACCCTGCTGTGAGAAGGAGAGTCTCAGAGAACAAAGTTAGTGCTGAAAGGGTGGAGATTTCTCCTTTTCCCCACCAGACAATTATTATATGTCATAAGGAAAGCCAACCAAGTACAGATGCCTCCTGCGGCTAACCCAAAGTCACTAACAACTTCCGGGGCTAAAGGAAGATGGCCGCTTGCTTCAACGCATCCCCTTGGCGAAGTGCGGCAGCAGCAGTGCTGAGGGGCTAAGCTGGGTATTTGAGGACATCTGGGGTAGAGAAGCCCGGCCAGAGGACAGAGGATGCCCATCTCCTTATAACAATGAGCTCAGGGCTGAGCAGGGCTGGGTTTGCCCTCGTGTGATGCCATGGGCCCGCTGCTGCCCCCGGATCCCACAGGTCTGGAGGGCTAAGCAAGTAGACACCCCAGCCACAACACTCGGCTGTTTAGGGACCAGGCTGAAGGGTGGGAACAGCCTGAGGGAGAACTCGAGGGTTCAGTGTTGTCCAGAAACACTTTCTAGCCACCAAACAGCGTTGATATGCAGAGCAGGGCTCTTGCTGATAGGCAGAATCTAGGCTTTAAAGCCACCGAAGGAATCACTCCTGCCTCACAGGCCGCCCACTGTGCGCTGCTTCTGTGGCGTTTCTGCAGGGCATCTGCCTGCCCGGTACTGTGCTCTCCAACCACTACCTGAGAGTTAACAGAGCTGTTTTATCAACAGGAAGATCTGGGTGACAGTCGTGACAGAGAAATCTTTTCCCATCACCATCTGCCTACAGCGAACCTCAGAAAACACCCCAATGGCTTTCAAGGCTCTGAAGAAAAGTCCAGGCTGCTGTCTACGCCCCCTGAGAGGCCTTCCCTCCACTTCTCAAATGGGCCCTGTGCTTCCCAGGGTTATATAAATGAACCACAGGCTGCCTGTTTCCGTACCACAGACTGAGGCTCTGGCATCAAACTCAAATTTATTTTTATTTTTTATTTATTTTTTTATTTTTTTGCTTTTTGGAGACAGGGTCTCGCTTTTGTAGTTCAGGCTGGCCCTGAGCTCACTATGGTGCCCAGGCAAGCCGCCGCGAACTCAGAAATCCTCCTGTCTCTGCCTCCCGAGTGCTGGGATTACAGGCGTGAACCACCACGTCCAGCATTGTGGTACTCGGTTTTGATTGTTGGTAGGCGTGTCTCCAGGCCCAGCATTATATGTGGTTACCGGGGATCGAACTCAGGTCCTTGCGCTTACAAGGCAGGCGCCAGAACAATTGAGCTAACCCTCCGGCCCTCAAATTTATTTTTTAAAAGGTAGTCAGGCAAGCAAATTTGAACCATTTGGGGCCTGCTCGCTTTGTATACATATGACACTATTTCCAGCATCCACTGGCTTTTAGTGAGATAGAGTCCAAGCTGGGCCGGCACAGCAGCACAGGCCCGTGATCCCAGCTACTATGAAGGCTGAAGCAAGAAGCTCACAAATTCAGGACCAGCCTGAGCAAATTAGTAAGATGCTGTTGCAAAATAAAATATAAGAATAAAATAAAATTTTAAAAGGGGCTGGGGGTATAGCTCAGCACTCCCTGGACGAAATCTCCAGTACTACAAAAAACAAAAACAGCTGTTTCTGCCCTTTGGGGCTCTCTGGTCAGATATTTCCTACTATGCCCCAGACATCACCTAGACACAGAAGGTCCCTCTTAAATCCTCCTCTCCATTGACAGTTCCTGTGCCCTCTCTCCCTTCTCTGTGGCATGCCACCCCGCCATGCCAGCCCCCCTGGCCTCTCGCACCTGAGGAGCATGTTGAACCAGGCCCATCTGTCTGCCCCGGTAGCTCTGCGCTTCCCTCCCCGTCTCCAGGGCAGCCCGCCCCTGCCTCTCCCCGAGGCCTCACTGTACTTGCTTAGAGCTCCGTGCACTGCTCTCTCCTCTGTTCCCAGCTGTGGCAGACACTGCACCATATTCCCCTGGGGGTAATTTCCTGGGGCCACAGGCTGTGGCGTCCCTGCCGAGGAAGCTGTGCTCACAGCAGCCTCCACATGGGCTCTCCTCGCTGTAGCCCACGTGCCAGACCCCAGCGGGCATCAGATAGGTTCTCAGTAAATATTCCTGGGTAGGAGACAGAAGGAACTAGAAGGCTGGAGAGGATTCTGTTGGCTTGGAAGTTTCCATGCTCCCACGAAAAACACAGGGGCTTTGCTACCCTGAAATGTTAATGTTTCGCCCTGCTGCGTTCGGTCCAGATCAATACTCGGGTACTGTCCTTGTGAGGCCGCTGGGGCTCCCTGCCATTAACGAAACTGCTTCAAACCCACCGCCGGCCACTTCATAACCAGAGTAAGCTTTTCCAATCACAGATCAGACCGCAACGGCCTCAGCCCGTCAGCTTGACAGGACAGCCAGGTGTTTCCAGAGAATCATTTTATCATTATTTAAAAGTTACCGTTTTTCTACCCTGTGCATGTTTGGGCAAAATATAGTGTGCAAATTTAAACACTTGCTTTCTGAAGAATCCCAATGGAAGTGAAATTAATGGCTAGCGTGGAACAGCATCCTGCCGTTTCCTAAAGGCCGTAGGCCATTAAAGCTGAGCGTGGGGCTCAGCGGCGGCTTGTCCAACCCTGTGGTCCCGAGTTCAATTCCCAGCACCTCTGGGAGAGGGGCTGCTCGCCCGTGGCTTACTACTGAGGGGGTGCAGGTTGGGATCGGGCCTAGGGAAGCGAGAAGGGAGGCTTTTATCAGCTGCCCGACATTTCCATTTTTAGCGTTTCCCGAGCTTCCTGTCTACGTTGGCAGACTTGCCCGCCGTCCCTACGCGCGGTGGACTCTTCCCCGCGCGGCCCGTGACCCTCCAGGACACGGAGAGGCCAAGAAATGACGAGCGAGCCGCGCGCGGCCCGGGGGCCGGTACCGAAGGCGTGCCCGCAGTCCCGGCCGGGCGGCGTCGCGTAGTCCAGGCAGCCGGCGCGCTCCTCCAGCGCCGGGCAGGGCGCCCCGCCGTTCCGCGGCTCCTGCCGCACCGAGCGCCTCCGCACGCGGCTGGTCGGCTTGCACTGGTCGGCGCAGGCGCTCCAGGCGCTCCACTCCCCGACGGAGCACGGGCGAGCTGCAAGACAGCACAGCGGGGCGCTCACCTGAGACCGGCGCTCCGCTCCGGGGCGCTCCGCAGCCTCCGCGGGCCCCGCGGACTCACCCGGTAACTGAACCGCGCCGGCGGGACGGGGAGATCGGCGCGCAGAGAGCGCTTCCGCGCCAGCACACGCGTCCGCGCAAATCCTCCAGGCCACCTCCTCGCCCTCCAGCCTCCCCTGAGACCTTCTCTTTTACTTTGCCTTTGATATTATCTGGGCCTGCCCATAAATCTTTTTTCTTTTGCAGATCATTTATCGTTTATATTTATAGGGTACGCTGCGATATTTGGATACATACGTAACTGTGTAATGATCAGAGCAGCGTAACGGGCAGTCCACCATCTCAGATGTTCACATGGGGAACATCCAGCCCTTTTCCTCTAGCTATTAGGAAACGCAGGGTTTATTGTTCCCAACCAGTTACCAAATTACACTATAGACCACTGAAGTTATTTCTCCTAGGAGTTGCACCCTGTACCACGCAGCCATCTCCCTTCCACCCCTTCTCCCCCCTTGGCCGGTCCGTTTTTATTATAACAGCAATCTGTCTTCATTGTAGAAAACATAGGCACATAGGGGTGAAAAAAGCATTAAATATATATATATTTATAAATTTAATTTATAAATGTATAATTTAATTTAATTTATAAATTATACACACACACATATATATACACACACACACATATATATATATATACACATATATATATGTATATATATGGTTCATGGTTTGGGGAGAACATATCTGGCAGCACCCACCTTACCCCTGAAGTGTAAAGAGTCACACATAACAACTAACTAAACCATCTCAATTCTATTTTATGAATATATATATATTTACATATATTCCCTCCACCCTTGGCTTCCCTGGTCAGCTCTCAGCAATGTGTCTCCACAAGGCATGTGTCACACACGGGGACCCCTTTTTAGGCTTCTCCCGCTTATTCCGCTTTCGTCCTCCTGGGGCGCAGACCCGTGAAGTATGAGAGTTGGGCTTAGGAGACAGGCCCTAGACGTGCCCCAAAGCCTTGCTTCCTCCATTTGTGCGCGAGACTCCCCACATCGAGTAGACCTCGGAGCTCCCTGGCCTCCGGCAGCCGCCATGTGCTGTGCCCCTCAGTTCACGACAGGTTTTAGTAACTCACCTTGTGCGCAAGTCAACCCAGTTTCTTTCATGGGTTCTGAAGTCTACTTACCAAATCTGAAGATAGACTTTGAAACGGCAATTTCTTCACCACGACTATAAAATCAATTGGTTTCACATTTAATGTTCCCATGGAAAGGTCTAATGAGTTTTTTAAAAGGACTGTAATGAATTTGTAAAGTGAATTATTTCAGGGCTTAAAATGCAGTATAAGAGAAGAAAAGATCAAGAAGACAGATGTGCCCCTGAACTAGATGCCAAAAACTACCCTCCCCCAAAGTGAGACCCAATTTCCCAACCACTCACCCTC
Organism: Thryonomys swinderianus; assembly: GCA_004025085.1. Taxonomy (NCBI): domain Eukaryota; kingdom Metazoa; phylum Chordata; class Mammalia; order Rodentia; family Thryonomyidae; genus Thryonomys; species Thryonomys swinderianus. The sequence goes on from PVIC010021610.1 coordinate 5,352, forward strand.
ATACTTTCAAATTCTTTGAGACCTCAGTGTGGCCTCTGGGCAGTCTATATGTGAAAACCCAGTTTGCCACTCAGCATACTCTAGCATAGGGTTCATGGCTGGGAGGAACATATCTGGCAGCACCCACCTTAACCCTGAAGTGTAAAGAGTCACACATAACAATTCACTAAACAATCTCAATTCTATTTTATGACATTTTGTTTCATCATCTAAAAACCCATGGGTTTGACGTGTCTACTACCTAAAGAGGCAAGAATAAGCCACATCAGTGTTTATTCCCAAGGTCTACCACACATACATGCCTTGGCCAATGGCTAACAGGTGGCTTCCTGCTCTGGTCAAGTCCCGTCGCCCCTCTCTTTTTATTTCATACTATTTGCACCAGTTCTTTGAACCAAATACATTTAAAGAGACCTCCCCTTAGGCTGGGAGCTGGCTCAGAAAGATTCAGTTCTTTCCTTTAAATACTTCACTCCCTTCCCCCAAACCTCTTCATCCCTGAATCCAGTTGGTCCTAGTATGGTATGTGAAATTTAACAATACTTAGTGCTACATTGGAGGTTTAAATGTATTTACTTCAAATATTTGGACGTCATTATAAAATGAAAACTTTGCCATTAAATTAATTCCAAATTGAGTAATACCGTTGGGTATGGTGGCCTGAAAGGCTGAGACAGGAAGATTGCTCTGAGCTCAGGGCATGCCTGGTTCACACAGTGAGGGTCAAGGCCAAACTGAACTACACAGTGAGACCTTGTCTTTCAAAACAGACGAGTGGGCTGGAGATTTAGCTCAGTGGTTCCAGCCCCTGTCTTGTAAGCACAAGGTCCCTGGTTTGATCCCCAGTAATCACATACAATACTAGGTGTGGTGACTCACACCTACCAGCAATCAGTATCACATACCACAATGCCAGGTATGGTGGTTCATGCCTGTAATCCCAGCACCCAGGAGGCAGAGGCAGAAGGATTGCTGAGTTCGAGGTTTGCCTGGGCTACATAGTGAGCTCAGGGCCAGCCTGAACTACAAAGCGAGACCCTGTCTCAAAAAAAAAAAAAAAAAACCCAAAGAATAAAAAAAAGAGTTGAATAATATGGCTTTGGGTTGGCCTTTACCTGTATGGCAAAAGTTAACAAGTGAGTGTTTTTGGATGTGGCCTCTTGGGAGTTCATCTATTGTGTCTCATGTCCATGTTTATTTTGTGTGATTCTTTCCTATAGTTAAAGTCCTCAAAGTCACAAAATCATTGCTTGGATTGTTGTTCTTGGTTAAGGTTTGTCCTTAACAAAATGTTACTTCCTGTTTTTCCAATTCATGATTTTAAAAGTCCCATAAAGATCTGGGTGTGGTATCTATGCATGTATGTCCAGCTACTTGGGGGGTAGAAGCAAGAGAATCACTGGGTCTCTGGAGTTACAGACTAATCAACATAGTGAGACCCTATTTCAAAAAAGTAAAATTAGGGCCAGAGATTTAGCTCAGTGGTTCCGGTGCCTGCCTCGCAAGTGTAAGGTCTTGAATTCGATCCTGGTAACCACATATAATGCTGGGTGTGGTGACTCACGCCCACCAGCACTCAATACCACATACCACAGTGCAGGGCAGGGTGGCTCACGCCTGTAATCCCAGCACTCAGGAGGCAGAGGCAGGAAGATTGTTGAGTTCAAGGCTCACCTGGGCTACATAGTGAGCTCAGGGCCAGCCTAAACTACAAAGCAAGACCCTGTCTCAAAAAAAAAAAAAAGTAAAATTAAAGCCCCATAAGGACAGTCAAAGTTCTAGGGTCCAGTACAATGGCTTCATTGTAAGACAAAATGGGGTAAAAAATTCACATAGAATAATATAGATAAAAAGGTGCACCGCAAAATATTTTGTGTTAAAAGATTAATCTGAGTATTTTTTTTCTCTTCTATGCCATTATATTTCTGATTCATTTGTGAACTTTTGAATATTTGGACTGCAAAGCATCAAAAGGTCTTTGGCCACAGAGGTTAGAGGAAGTACAGAGACTCCGGACAGATTTATAACCACAAGTCATGTATTACATCTGCATGACACAAATTTCCTTTTGAACTATTTCATTAGTATTCTTGTCTCTTTCCCACTGCAGCTTATTTCATTCATGTTTATGTTCAGTATATCAAAATATTCTTTTTTAAAATGTGACTTTCTCAATTTTTAGGTCTAGTTTTTTATCAGTTGGTAATGAAGGAGTCAAATTGTACAAACGCTACATGATTACCTTTGACTCCAAGTCTCTCACTGCTTTCTAGCTGCTTACCAGATTGGACCTAACGCCATCACCCCACCTTTTTTAAGAGAAAGAAACCTAAAATGAGCGGATGCCAGGAATCTTGGCAAATTCTTTCTTCTTTGTTTAAACTCAACCTAACATTCTGGGTTTCCCCAGAAGCAGCCCAGGAGCTATTGATTTGAATGCAAGTAATTTATTTGAGTGATGATCCCTAGATGTACCATAAAGAGACGTGTGTGTAGAGGAATGGAGAACAGAATCAGAAATGGACATCTGACGATTGTAGGGCTGGGGGCCCCTCTGGTTTTCAACCCATTGGAGGGTGATATAACAGATAGGTCCAGAGTATAAGGAATGATCCAATGCTTCTTGGTTTGTCAACTGGTCTCCCTGCCTCAGGAGCTTTCTGATTATCACATATTCCCTCCGTGGCCACACGACAGTGGCCAAGAACAGAGAAACTGTAGATTTCAGCAATCTGAGTAATATGGCTTTGGGTTGGCCCCTACCTGTATAGCAAAAGTTAACAAGTGACGATTGTTTTTGGATGTGGCCTCTTAGGAGTTCATCTATTGTGTCTTGTGTCCATGTTTATTTTGTGTGATTCTCTCCTATAGCTGAAGTCCTCAAAGTCACAAAATCATTGCTTGGATTGTTTTTCTTGGTTAAGTTTTATCCTTAGCAAAATGCTACTTCCTGTTTTTCCAGTTATGATTTTAAGTCTCATAAAGAGCATATCCTATTCTATACATAAGAGATATGTTTGCACATGGTCTAACTGGATGAAGAGTCATATCTTAGTATAATCTTTTTTTTTTTGAGACAGGGTCTCACTTTGTAGTTCAGTCTGGCCCTGAGCTCACTATGCAGCCCAGGCAATCCTGGAACTGAGCGATCCTCCTGCCTCTGCCTCCCAAGTGCTGGGATTACAGGTGTGAGCCACCACACCCAGCACTGTGATATGTGATACTGATTGCCAGTAGGCGTGAGTCACCATGCCCAGTATTGTTGTATGTGGTTACCGGGGATCAAACCAGGGCCCTTGCTCTTGCTAGGCAGGCACTGGAACCACTGAGCTAAATCTCTGGCCCCTTTTAGTACAATCTTAATGCAAGACTTTAAAAGATGAACCACTGATTTTTTGTTTGTTTTGAAAACTTCCTCATTTCAATTGACATGAAATCTGAATTCTCTGCCATGGTCTATGAGGTCCCATGTGGCCTGGGCTCTGCCTGAGCCTCCGCTTCCCCCTGAACTTTGGCACAACCACCCACCCACACCCACCTCCACTCCAGCCTCCAAATACACTGGCCTCTCTAGGCTTGACCGCAATCAGACCATCTGCACCCTGAGACCTCTGTGCACGTCTCCATTTTACTCCTCGTTTCCATTCTCGCCACACTGAGCGCATTTGCGTACAGCTCGCTTTCAGCCCTCAGATGGACTGCTTCCTGGCCACAGTCCTTCTCTGACCAGCTGTCTAGGTAGTCTCCCGGCCCTCCCTGTCCACTCATTCACACACACACATGCACACATGCACACACACACACGCATACACGCACTTCCTCTTGGAGCTTGATGTCCTTTGCCTTGTAGTAGCTCTATGATTCCTAAGTATATGTGTGTTTTATTTATTGTTGTTACTATCACGGCCCATGCCAGGTTTGCATTCCTTTCCCAGCACTTGTCACATGGTAGGTGCTGAAGAAATACTTCAGTTCTGCATGAAGGAAGCAGCGCTAGTCAAGGCCTGTTCCCTGAATAGACCTTAGTCTGCTCCGTCAAAGCACTGACTGCGAGGAATGCATGGAAGGACCGGAGCATCTCAGGGACTCGCAGAGCCGGAACTCCAGGGATCCTCCGTCCAGGCCAGCATTCCGTGGGTTTGCCTGGCAGCAATGCCCCCAGAGGCCATGCACTAGAAGGAACATTGCTTTCTGTGCCCCACATGTGGAGAGAGATCAGCCTCTCTTGGCATCTACAGGCTTCCAAATCCTTTCTAATCCTTCTGCGTCTCTTGCCCCATATCTTGAAAGTAAAACCGCCTTTAATTTTATTATCTGCGGCATGAAGAAGTATTGCCTTTTGTATGATTCCAGTTTTCCTCAGGCAAAGTTTCAGTATATGGTGAAAAAAAAACTCTATCTTATCTGCACCACTCACCACCTTCCTGTTTCCACAGTCCTCTTCCCCTCAGCATAGACCCCCTGCCATGGGAATGTCCTTTCCACACTCTGTGTACAGCGGTGCCCACCCACTAACATGCTGCTCTTGACAAGCTACGAAAGAGAAATGAAACAGCTCCTCTGTCAGTACACAGAGACAGAGCCCTTTCCTGCCATCCGCCTCTTTGTCTATATTACCCACAATCTATGACTCTATCTCTAACTCTTCTATATACACACTGCCCACTGCTTTTCTTTATATATCCATAATCTATTATCTCTATTTCTTTTTTTTTTTTTTTTTTGAGACAGTGTCTCACTTTGTAGTTCGGGCTGGCTCTGAGCTCACTATGTAGCCTAGGCAAGCCGTGAACTCAGCAATCCTGCTGTCTCTGCCTCCCGAGTGCTGGGATGACAGGCGTGAGCCACCACACCCGGCACTGTGGTATGTGGTATTGATTGTTGGTGGGCGTGAGTCTCCACACCCAGCATTGTATGTGGTTTCCGGGGATTGAACTCAGAACCTGGTGCTTGCGAGGCAGGCGCCAGAACCACTGAGCTAATCCTCCGGCCCTATTATCTCTATTTCTATAGCTACATATTTCTATTACCTCTATCATATATCTATCTGTAGATATAGATAGACAGACAGATAGTTATCCTTTTCTGTGCAATTTTTTCAAAGCCTCTCTGAAAATTAAATGTGATTATGTTGCCAGAGGTCCTGTTTGCCCCTCAAAATGTCCAATTTAATGATAAGGTTTTTTCCCCCTTGAAGAGAGCATGTTTTCTGGCCCCCAGTGATTTTACTTCTGAGACATTAACTGGAAAAGTTCAAGAAATGCTGGCAAGAGAGTGAAATGGGACTGCTCATTAGACAAATGGAATTTTACACACCCTGTAAACCCAGGGTGTGGACATGAATAAAAAAAGACAGTGATGCCTTTTTCTTTTTTTCCTGGATAGCGGGTTTCCGGGTGAGTTATTTCCTTCTTTTATGCATTTCTATATTTTCCAAATTATCTAGAGCAAACATATATTTTGTAGTCAAAGAAGAACAATGGTGTTTGGAAAAGGAAATATGAATCTACCCCCAGATGGCGGTGCTGTCCAAAGTCATAGGTAACATCCCCAGCGACTGTGCAGGGCTTTCTTTTGAACAAATGTTACTGTCACTGTGATAGCCATCGAGGATTACAAAGAGGGCCAGGTCCATAGCTTAGTCACAGAGCGTGTGCCCAGCCCAGGTCTGCTCCCCAGCACGAACAACCCCACCCCCGATCACCCCACTCCCGAGGCTGCAGCCCTTCTTGGGGGGTGCGGGGAGCAGACCTGGGCTGAGCACACGAGGACTGACCCCCAGGGCTCACACGTGTGCTCTGTTACTGAGCTACCTCCCTCGCCCTTTTCACTTTTTATTTTGAGACAAAGTCTCGCAAAGTTGCCCAGGCTGACTTCAAACTTGGGGTCCTCCTCCCTCAGCCTCCCCGAGCAGTGCAGTTACAGACAGGTGGCACTGTACCCACCTGATATTTTCATTTTTATACAAGAAAAAAAATTTTTAAAAACCTTCCTCCTTAGAAAAAGAAATTCCAATTTTCATCTCTCAGCTACACCTCTTCCAAAATGTGTTTATCAAGATGACAAAAGCAAAAGGAACAGAAATAAAGTGTGCTCAGTTACACTGACACAGCTTTCATTCACACTGAAGGTAAATCATTCAGAAAGGCTGAGGGCAGTAGCAACAATTAATAAAAGAGACTCTGAGAGGCAGAATGATTTTAAGTATTTACACTAACTGGGTCCTGGGAATCTCGATTTATCCAGCAATACATAATAATCCTGAATTGAAGTTCGTAAGTATGGCTGGTGATCACTCGAAATCAAACAGCATGGGTTCAGACTCTTAGCTCTTCTGCTCAGACAGAAAGTCTCAGCTGCGGCATCTGTAGAAAGCCAGAGGAGGCCAGCGCCGTGGCATGCCTGAATCCCAGCTACATGGTGGTCTACAGCAGAAGGATCACAGATTCAAGGGCAGCTGGGCAAGGTACTAAAACCCAGTCTCAAGGTAAAAAGGGTGGCTGTGCAGCTCAGTAGCAGAGCACCCCTGGGTTTAATCGCCAGTACCGAAAAACAAATGCTAACTCAGTTAGACGGGCCTTCAGGGAGATACCTTGTGTTGAGTATCTCCTGCCAGGACTGAGTTAAACGCTTACTGAACATGCTGATACTTTTGAGGCAAAACATAATTTACATGAAATGGTAGTTTTTAGAAAAAGATTATGAAAACCTTCCATCATGTGAGAGCAAGTGAAATTTTTATCACCAAATCAGTTAGGGGAAAAAATTTAAACCCTAGTATTTTTTGGTCATCAGACCTATCAGTTTTGCACATGGTGGGTTATGGAACACACCTGCTTTTCTTACAGAAAGGAAGGTAGGTTGGTAAGATGAGCCATACATATAAGGTAGGAGTACAATAAAAGATATATGTGACAATATTAATGAACATGTTTTACTATATTGTCATAAAATTATGTAAATACTTAACCAAATAAACTGTCCACTGGTGCCCACGGGTGCTCAGTGCAGACCAGCAGGGCATGTGCTACTGAAGTGAGTGCCATGCTCCAGATCCGGACTTTCCAGGCGTTCAAAATTTGTCAGCCCCCCCATGCTGGCTTTATCCTTCGCCTCTGTAAATAGTCAAGTGAGGCCCCACCAGCTAATGCAGGTCACAGAGCCAGTAGGGGGCAGGGCAAAGATCGAACCTAGTATTCTCTCAATTTATGAGCAAATACTGAGGCATTCGCATTACTTCTGGAGGGAAAAACCTGAAGTGAACAGTAGACATTTGGAGAGAAAATTTTGTGAAAATGATGGAAGCTTCATTTCAAGATTTGCCCTCACCCACCATCCAGCCACGCAGGCAGCTCTGGGCAGGGCAGGCAGACCCAGGCCAAAGGGGCTGCAGGTCCATAATCCACACAGCCATGCTGGCCCGGGCCCAGAAGGGGCCTCTCGGGACCACCGGGCCTTCCCCTCCCCTCGCTCTTCCAGCACAAGCATATCTGCCTCAACAAGTTTCAGCCCTGAGCTGCTATCTAGGTCTGCTAGGTTCTCTTTTGATCCTCTGGAAAAGTTCATTTTGGGCTCTTAAGAGTGCTCTTTCCGCGTTCTCTCACCGGTTCCCTTTCCGGCCTCAGTTCCTTCATCCACCACACCGAGCCCTTGTCCTGGGTGAGCACTTGTTGGAATTTGTTTCTCGGTTCTTCATAATATAGTCTGCTCACCTCATCTCTGTACTCACACAATAAATCCCCTAAATCCCCACTCCAAAACAACTGCCTTTTGGTCTTACTATTTTTACCTCCAACGGGGAAAATAAGGGATCTCTTTGTGGCCACATCAAGACTTTGATGGTTTTGCAACTCTTCATACCACTTTTAGGCCTCATCAGACAGCAAGACCCTCTTTAACTTTTCCCCATCCCTCTTGGGTCCCTGAATCTCCACAGTCTGGCCATGTCCTCCCTCTGTCCTCATCACTATTTTAGCACAGGTTCTGGCACACAGACTGACCTCCCAGGTAACTCTTGGATAAAGACCTTAGGCTTCTCTCCCAGACTGACCTCCCAGGTAACTCTTGGATAAAGACCTTAGGCTTCTCTCCCAGAGCACCCACCCTGCCCCTTCTCCTGCAGACCTCCTGCTCATTCTGAGGACTAGGCTGGCCCCTGACTTCCTCTGAGAAGTCTTCCTTGAATTCCTGGGGCCTTTCAAGTTTTTCCTCCCAGGCCACATCCTAGACCACCTAAGAACATTAGAAGTAGCTCCCCCTTATCTCCACTTTCACTTTCCATGGTTTCCCTTACCCACAGTTAACCACAGTCTGTAAACACTAAATGGAAAGTTCCAGAAATCCTAAGTTCTAAGCTGCCTCCGTTCAGTGTAACATGATGAAATCTCACACTGTCCTGCTATGTCCCTCCTGGGACACGGACCATCCCTCCATCCAGTGTATCAGTACTGTGGAAAATACCCACTGGTTAGCCACCTCATAATGAGCTCACTTATCAGGTCCACTGTCATGGTATCCTAGTGCTTTGTGGTCAAATGACGTTCATCTTATTTTACCCCCACCCCCACCCCAGTGAAAGAACGATGGTATAAAAGAGACACCGGAATTAAACATGGAAGATAACTCTGGTACTGTGTGACAACACCGCAAAGCACACAGGAGAAAACAGCATAGAGAGCTTGGTACTATCAGTAGTTCCAGTGTTGGGGGGGGCAAGGTTCATATGCTCTGCACAATGGGGGCTATGTTACCTAGCACGTTGCACGTAGTTCTGGACTCCCTTCACCATCACTCCATCCTTGTGCTTACCTCAGACCTGGGCACATTATCTGGGTTACACAAAGTCTGTAATAATCTTTAAAACATAGGTAAGTGAGAGAGAGTGATTTTGCCAGAGGCTTTCCTGGACTTACCCAGGTAACTGAGAAAAACTAGAGTTTAGGACACTGTGAGGAGGGCTGGGGATCCTGACTTGAGGTGCTGCACCTCTTAACTGGCTGACCAGGGCACCTTACTTTAGTAGTATGATACCGTGGCCTTACAGCAGGACAGGCAAAGAAGCTTGTTACAGAGGCTAAGCCAGCATCTCTAATCATAGGCAAACCATTAGCTGTCAGCCAGGGTCACCAAAGATTGTTTTTCAACTGTGTGGCTTCAGCACCAGGCCTGGCAGCCTCCTTACCCAATACAGAGGTGGAAGGGGCTCATACCCACCAGGTGTCCTGTGTGTGGAGGGTGACACAGCCCGCGGGCTCCTTCCGGAAGATGCTGAAGGCCCCGAGTTCTGGACTCCTGGAGCCCAAACCCTAATTTATGTGTGGCTCTGGAACCAGTGTGATGAGCAGGGGATGGGACTACTTGCTTTCCAGAGCTGCCTTCTTTGAGGTGCACCTGGTTCTTTGGTCTTATACTTACGGTTTCTTCCTTGCCCTTTTCATTCAACTGAACTAGCATTTTTTGAGCCTTCCAGAGGGAAAGAAACTGAGAAACTTAGGAAAATTCAAAGATGATAAAGACTGACCCTAAAGGAAACCAGTATACTGAAAACAACAAGGACCTGCAGGTAAAAATCCTGATCATGCCACACAAATACAAATGAATTCCAAGAACATCTTGAACACCTCCGAGGGGGCAACACCTCCTGGCTGTGCTACATTCTGCGGTCCAGACGTGAGGAGAACATCAGCCTTCCAAGAACTTGCTTTCGAGGACAAAGTCACTTCTGGGGCAAGTTTGGCACTTGGTAGGTATCATAGGTCCCTGCCCGCATCACCCCTCTGGAGGCTGGCACAGAAAACATAGGCCAGGTCATGCTTCTGGAAGCTGCCAGTGCCTCGGTCAGGCCTCCAGGAGCCCCCCTGCAGAGGGGCCTCGCCCTTCCGGAGAGCAGAGGCCTGCGGCCCCTTCTGCCCGAGCTCTGGGGGAAGGTACGTTGGGGCCTCTCTGGGCAGAGAGGTCCGGGAGACTCCGGGGTGGACCAAGCTGGGCCGACCGGGGCAGAAGGCTGGGAACTCCACAAGGGAGGTGGCCAGGGCCCTCGGAGCTGCGGTCCCTGACCCCATGCCCTGCCCTCCCCGAGGCCAGCTGTCGGCGAGCAAAGCCTGGCGCCCCACCCTGGGCCGGCCACCAACCTGGACACGCCCTGTCATAGTCGAAGCAGCAGTCCCCGGTGAGGCTGCAGGCTTGGTCGCAGAAGCACGTCCCGTAGACCCGGTCCAGCCTCCAGCCGCGGGCGAAGCAGGTGGGGTCCCGGCCGGGGCAGCAGCGCCCGGCTTTGGCACAGCTGGCCAGGCCCCCGGGCCACAGCTGCAGCGACGCGCACAGCGCCAGCCACAGGTGCCACATGGCCAGCGCTTGGGCGGCACTGGCGACGCGACAGACCGGGGAGCGCTGCGCTCCGGGAGCCGAGGCCCGGCCGGGCTGCCTGGGACCCGCCCGCCCCTCCCCGCCCTCCGCGCCGCCCCTCTCGGCCGGCTGCGAGCGCGGTCCCTGCGGCCGCGGGTCACCGCATGCAGCCGGGGCCGCGGCGCCACCCAGCCGGCCGAGGCCCTTTGCCGGGGCGTCGTCGGACCGGGCAGCGGACAGTTCGCTCTAACACCCGGCCCTGCGCTGCAGGTGCCCCAAGCTGACCTCGCCTGGAGACCGGGCAGGCTCTCCCGACACACCACTTGGCCAGAGCCGGGCACTGAGCCCCGAGATCAGGCCCTGCCTAACCGCTGCCTTCTAGACAAAACTCTTCTGCCGCCGGAAAACGCCACTTTGCGTCCTTGAAGAATTCGTGAATGAGAAGAGAAATAAAATATAAAAGAAATTCTTTCTTTTAAAGCCAGTTTCCCAAAAGACAGCGCTTTCTCTCCTTAGAAATAACTTCCACTTTAATAATATGTGTGCCTGACTTTTCATATGCATTTCCCCCTTGCTGTCCAAATGTTTTATGTATGTATGGATGTATGTATGTATGTATGTATGTACGTATGTGTTTGGTTTTGTTTTTCTGAAACAGGGTCTTGCTCTGTACTTCAGGCTGGCCTGAGCTCACTACGTAGTAATAATCCTTAAAATGTAGGTAAGTGAGAGAGAGTGATTCTGCCAGAGGCCTTCCTGGACTTACCCAGGTAACTGAGAAAAACCAGGGTTTAGGGCACTGTGAGGAGGGCCGGGGATCCTGACTTGAGGTGCTGCACCTCCTAATAGCTGACCATTGCACCTGACTTAGTAATAAGATGCTGAGAGTGTGAGCCTCAAACCCCAGCGATCCTCCTTATTTCTGCACCTCTCTTACTCACCAAAGCGTACCCTAGAAGTTTCACCTCTGTGTGTGTTCTTCAGTCATTCAAACTGATAAGGTTTCCGTTTCAAATGTTTTCTGTCTTTGTGCCAAATAAATCCAATTAAATTCACAAATTTTCTTCCTTTCTCATAAAAAGACCTCCCCATGAGGATTTTTTTACTCATTAGAAAAATTAAGTAAAAATGAGAAGCAGAAGTAATCAAACAATATAACAACCAAATACAAAAGATAAACATGCTGCAACATGAGATTTACAAGAATTGTGTCTTATAAACTCTAGTCAGATAAAGTGTAGAATGTAGGCTTACTTTATTGCCTGAATACTCAAAAATCCAAAAGAAATTCTTGTGTTTGAGTTCATACAAATCAATTCTCAGAATCAGAAAGCCTTGTTCTGTGTCTCTCTTTGGCTAAGCCTGTCTTCTTGTTGCAGTTTAGAAAAGTTGAGTTCTTGACAGCTAGAACGAAATAACCTTGCCAGCAAATTATATCCTCTGCCTCTTGCCCATGTTATAGGTTTTATCAGGGGCTTTGTACTAACTCATCCATGTCACTTATCCCCCACGCCTTCTCCGAGGCTGTCTGGTTCATGGAATGCCTTTAAGTGATACTTATTCTGTAATTCCGTAAGAATCTGGAATAGTTCCAGAAAGATCTAAAGGAAAATGGCCCAAGAGCAAGTTCGTTTTCAGAAATAAAACATGAAGTGCTGACAGAAAGGAGAAGATGAGCTCTGGTTTACTAGAGCAAAAATGTCATGCCAAATGCCTGCTCAAATACCTCGCTTTTTCTTTTCCCTCTCACCCTTCCACATCCCCAGACCTACTTAGTTACTTAGAGATGCACTACCTCGAAGTCACTAAGTTGCCCAGGGTGAGTTTGCAGACCCCCTGCCTCAGTTTCCCAGAGTGCTGGGTTATAGGCATCCACCACTACACCTGGCTCCCTCTTTTCTTTCTTCTTTTTTTTTAATATTCAGAAAAAATGCAAATAAAAAGATCACAAACAAAACTTTTTGGAGTCTGAGCTCAGGAGGATGCGTTTTGAAATTAGACAGGACTTAGGTTCAATTGTGATTCCCAATCTCTGACACCTGGTCCTGATGTCCTCTCAATTACTGACTCCTAATCAGACTGCCAGGAGATACCCATAGAAAAACAACAAGTCTAAATGGAGCATGTGGGTGCAAATGCCCTAGGGCCGACCCTACTCACTTCATAATTTAAACCTAAAGTCAAGTCAAACACAGTTTTACTAGTGAGTAACATAAGGGGGAAAGCAAAAACTTTTTTAAAAGGAGGAAAACTACCCATAAATGATTATTACTTGAAAGCAAACATAGAAGGAGCTTGTCTCTGGTGAGTAACATTCAAAGAAAGTCAGTCTCAAGTCAAAGCTTGCACTGTCTTGACAACATCAAGATAAGCCTCCCAGCAGGTCCTAGCAATGGCACCAGCTCCTGCAGGGCAGGGCAGGGCAGGGCAGGGCAGGGCAGAGTTGGGGATTCTGACATCAAAGCCATGGCGTTTACCTCCTTACTAGAAACTGGATGCAGCCAAATATAACAATGGGATGCTTTGTTTTCTGCACTGTGTAGATACATGTCTGGAGAACACAATCATCTTGCCATCATGTGAATGAATATAGGAAGTAATGAAATGTACGCTAAAAGACACCCTGTCCCCTGTATTGTCTTTGGAAGCTGTTCGGGACCAACAGAACTGTGGAGGGAAACAGAAATCTACCTGTTCATCCGAGTCCAGAATCCAGCAGTGCTGAGAGACCTCCACCTCCATGATCTCGCTGGATCCTGCCTAACTGCGAGCAAAATACGAGCACTCCATTTGGTAGATGACACAGTAGACATGAAGCTAATTAGTGACTAATTGAATCTAGAACAGAAACTAGAGTGTACTGCAAAGGAAAGAGAAGGAAAATTAAGTAAAGTACTTAATATAGTACTATCACTGCTGCACATGGAAATCAAAATACAAATAATCTCCAAAAAAGTTTAACCATACCTTTTCATTTCAAATACTGTAAAGGTAAGTGTTACATCTGTGTCCGTGTAAGATGGATGGGGAAGTTTTAAAGGGGCACAGGACAGTAGGAAGGCTGAACGGGAATCTTTGCTGCTGACAAATAGAGCACTTACTACAGCTAATACTCAATACAGTTTTGGGCATTTGTCAGAGGCAGAAGACTGGATTTCTGTAGCATATTTTATTGAATCTTAGACACGTTAGATGGAAATTGATATATCACTACTTTAAGTCCTACTAGAAGAGAAAAACCCTACCCCACCCATTAACCTACAGGAAGCACTTGGACAGAGTTTAGGGTGGACTTCTGTTTCAGAGCTGTGCATCTTAAAATCAAAACTATATGCAGAGATGACACTTTCGTTATTTACATTAGACAGCACACTTTGTGGATTAACCCCATGAGGCTGGTACTGTGCGCTTTAGCGGAGGGGAGAATCCAGGGAGGTGAGTGACCTGGGCTCCAGCAAGCGCTGCCAGGAGAGCTGGCACCGACCAGCGGTGGAGGTGGCGCCTGCCGAGGGAGCTGCCTCTCCGGGCTGAGGGTCAAAGATTGGTAAAAAGTCAGCCCTTCTTAGGAAGACTTAGTGCAGGAGCTCAACCCACAGACTGTCCTGTAGCGTACTGTGAGGATGCTGGTGGAGGGACGCTGGACCAACAGGCAGATCTGAATCTAGATCATACAGATGAGGACTAGGTTACTATTAGCACCTTCATTTTCTGTAGTCAGTCATTTCAAGAAAGCCCTGTCTGGATAGAGTAGTAGCTATTCCTTCAAAAATGCCCAAACGGGGCTGGAGATTTAGCTCAGTGGTTCGGCGCCTGCCTTGCAAGCGCAAGGTCCTGAGTTCGATCCCTGGTAACCACATACAATGCTGGGCGTGGAGACTCACGCCCACCAACAATCAATACCGCATACCACAGTGCTGGGCGAGGTGGCTCACGCCTGTAATCCCAGCACTCGGGAGGCAGAGGCAGGAGGATTGCTGAGTTCGAGGCTTGCCTGGGCTACATAGTGAGCTGAGGGCCAGCCTGAACTACAAAGTGAGACCCTGTCTCAAAAAAAAAAAAAAGCCCAAAAGTGCAGATGAGGATCTAAAGATGCTTAAGGCAAACATGCATAATCTACTTTGAATATTCTTCTCTTACCACTCACAGCAAGCAGTCAAGAATGCCTTGACTCTATGCTGTCATGCTGTGATCATGCTGATTAGATAAATGTGGAATGGATATGGAGGTGGTAGATTTATTGGTTGCCTGTTAAAGATCTGTTCTTTCCTTCTATTTCTAACAGTCCCCAAATTCTTCTTTTTCTTTACTTTTTTCAATTGGTACATTTTATTGGTGCATTATATATATATATATATATATATATATATATATATATATATATATATATATACACATCCCGAATACACTCCACATTGAGAATTTGTACCAATATATGACACAACTTAGTTCTCATTTCCCCCTCCCCCACTCACCCTACCACCACCCCTTTCCCTATATACACAAGCTTTGTTTCCTTTTATTTTTACCATTATCTTTTTTCTTTTCCCATTATTTACCCCTAAACCCCATTTCCCTTTGAATATTTACTATTTCACAATATCAATGATGCATTCTAGAACACATTTACAACTTCAGTTTCTCAGGTTCTTCTTTGAAGAAGAAATACCCATTTCTCTCCCTTATCAGAGTCCTAAGCTCTAGGAATGGGCATGAGTATCCCCTTCAGGGTGTGTCTATGGACGACTCAGGGGTTTGTCCAATCAGAGCCCCAGGGATCAGGATATCTGCTCAGTATTTGGTTTCACCTTTTCCCTTACTGGATGTGACTGAGGACAAAACCCATGCGAAGCCAGCCTGGGGTCTTAGCACCAAGCCAGGAAAGACAGAGCCAGGGATCACAGGGCTTGACACAATAACAGATGAAGTCACACTTCCTTTCAATCCCTTGCCCCAATAAATCCTCCTTGTAATTTATGCCGGTTCTAGTTGCAACATCTGTGGTTTAAACAAAAGCACTCATTAGAGGTGATAAGGGAAGAGGAAAGAGCTCAGGTTTTAAAGAGGAAAGTAGGTCTCAACTGAGGCTGTCACCAGCTAGCTATGGAACTGGAAATTAATTACTGTAAACTCTTCAGACCTTGACTTCCTGATCTACAAAATGAGATAAGGAAAGGATTAAATTATATAATTCATACATGTCTAGTATAGTTCCTGCTGTGTAAGAGTGAGCTGGTAATTAATGGTAATTATTGTATTTGTGTCCTAGACTTTAACACAAAAGACACGCTTTAATTACGGCTAGTAATTTTATCATAAACTATTGTGTCAGACGGCATGGTGCAATTAAAAGACTTGACTTTGATTCTACCAATGGGTGAACTTGAGCAGTGCCTTTAGGCCTCAGTTTCCCCCATATAATTTGATGGTGTGTACTAAGAAAATCTCCAAGAATCCTTTTAGCTCAAAATAATAATATATAATTCAAAATTACTGTATTTAAGTAGCAACACAAGCCACAAAAGAAAGGGCTCGCATTCTTTCTTTGACCTTAATGGTAGGCTACAAGTAATATAGGTGAAGAATGAGTTTACAGTGTAACTGTCTCCAGGTTGAAGTCAGAGAGCTAATTTGGAGATAGACATTTATGTCCACAGATTAGTTACTCGTTTTTAGTAGATAGTTGTATGGATGCCACATTAGTCAGCTTTGTATTACTATAACAAACGACTTCAGGCTATTAACTTACAATGTGCTTATTTAGTGTATGTGCTACTAAAGCAAGTACCAAGCCATTAATGTACAAAAAAAAAAAGACTTATTTTGACTCATGGCTCTCAAGTTTCCAGTTCAAAATTGCATGCTCTAATTGCTTTGGGCCTATGGCAAGGGCTGTACATCATGGTGGAAGTGGGCAGGACCCGAAAGAAAGTGACCCAGAAAGAAGAGACCGAGTCCCACGGTGTCCTTTGAGAGCAGCGCTCACCTCCTGAAAGCCCTAATGCTAACAGTACCACCTGAGGACTTAGCCTTTAATTTATGGATCTGTGGGAGGACACCCATCCAAACCATAGAAGATGTGTATGAGGCAGGAAAATTGTTGAAATGGCATGGTAAGAAATTTTAAAATCTAATTTAGGAACCAGGAGATGGACATATTTTCTCTGCATAACTACTAGCTCCTGGACCCTGAGAAAACTATTGAATTTCTCCGTGTTCAGAATCTCAGTCATAAAATGGAGGCCTTGAGGAGCCCTGTAAGGCGAATCCTACACTGCTTTATTTAGTACGCTAAAGCCAAGTTAGGAAATAAGCAAATTTCATGACCTGTGAGCTGGAACACTTACATTTCCTTAGAGGGTAAGAAAAAATGCAAAAATAATACTATTTTGTTTGTGTGTGAATTACATGAAATTCAAATTTCAGCTTCCATAAATAGTTCTACTGAGTGAAACACAACATGCTGTCTTAGTCCATTTTCCACTACTAGCTGAAATGCTGGCCGGCTAATATATAAAGAATTGATGTTTGTTAAGCTCACAGTTCTGGAAAGTCCAAGAGCCCCAGTGTTTGCTGGGTTCCGGGGAGGACCTTGTAGCTATAAGATGGCAGAGGACATCATGTGATGAGTCAGAGCAAACCAGCCGGCGAGCTGCTTCTGTAACGCAGCCGTTCCCGTAGAGCGCATCCGTCCTAATCCCTGAGTCTCTCTCCCGTCAGGACCCAGTCACTTTCTAAGTCCCGCCACTGGCTCAGTTTCCGACATACGGCCTCTCGGGTGACTCGCAAACCCAGCACGGTCCACGTTTTTTATGGCTGCTTTCATACTGAAGGACAGTATAGTGGGGGCAGAGAAAAATGGTTAGACTATAAGTCTAAAATATCTATTATCTGGGCCTTTACAGAAAAGGTCTATTACTCTTAGTCGATACATTCAGCTTTAAAATCCTCAGCGTACACAATCCTCATTTTGTGAATGATAGTGCATTGATCTATAGAGAAAGGGTTTGTGTAAAATGGAAGTCTAAAATTAAAATTAAAAAGCCATACCTGGAATAGTCAAGTCTTGCAAACATTATTTATGAGGGCAAGGCTAGAGGTAGTGCCAGGATTAATCCTGTGTTGCTAGAAAATTCTTTGGAATTACAAGCAAAACTGCAAAAATAGTGAAAATGAGAAAAATCATCTGGATAACATTAAAGAAGTCATGTCATTTTGTTCCCTTTTCGGTAAAGTAGCCTCTGATGCACAGCAGAGATCTTTATAGAAAATTCTTTCTTCTTCCTACATGGAGCTCTCGCTGTGCCAGCAAAGGGCATAATGCCCAAGAGGGCACCACACAAGCCAGAAAGAAATGTGGCCCTTCTGGGGAGAGGAATGTTGTTACACCATTTAGTTCTGACGAGTGAGAGAGAAACGAGAGCACACCCTGGCTGTGTGGGTGTGGATATGGTCCATGGCTGCATATTATGACTTTGACCTTGATCTTAGACATTTGCTGGAGAGAAAACATGTTCTTTGCACGCTAAGCCTCCAAATACTCTCATTTACTGGGAACAATGGAACCACTATTTCTTATTTGATGTCAGGAAGTTTATGAAATAATTAGTGTATCTTATCTTATTGAAGTTTATGGGGCAGATGTTACTAGTTAATTTTTATATTTGAGAAAATAAATTTTTAATGATATTAAATAATTTGCCCAAACTGGAGACTGGCAGACCAGTTCTGTGCAATTTCAGGAGTCCACATCTTCCTTCTACTTAGAAAACTAGATATAAAATTAATGACTGGTTTTCTATTAAAACGTCATAGACATTTTGTGCTAAATATCTTGACAAATAGGGCATAGGCTTTTAAAAGAAAAAATATTAAACTGTATGATATTGTCTATTAACTTTGAAAATTCTCAAATAATTAATGACAGAGAATATTGAATTGGAGGCTGGAAGAGCTGGGATCTAATTTTGCTTTTGTTACCCTCTATCTGTGTGAGCTGGGTAATTCCTTAACCTTTTTTCAAGCCTCAGCCTTCCTTACCTGTTAAACAGAGACCACAACATCCATTTTGAAAACACCACACGGGATTCTTGTGAGAATCAGGTAAAATAATACATGTGAAAGTGACTGGTAAATGCTTATTATTATTAGGATTATTATTTCTTGTTCCTTGTTGGATTCTTTGTTGTTGGAATTTTTAACTACTGGGGTGGGCGTGGTGGCACACACCTGTAATATAGCACTCAGGAGGCTGAGGCAGGAGGATCACCACAAATTCCAGACCAGCCTGGGCTACATAATGACATAAAGGCTAGACTAAACTACATAGTGTGACTCTTTCTCAAAAAATGAGTGAGTGAATGATGAAATAAACAAAAAAAGTTATCATCTTAACATAATAGGAGCATACATAAGATTTAAGATGTTATAAATGCAAGCATACTAATGGCCTAAAATGTAATTTTAAAAAATTGCATGTCTCCTTTCAGTAAGCTTAAAAAAATTATCATTACAAAGAAAAAACTATTTTCTAACGTGTGTAAGTTGCTAACCAAAGAGAAGGGCACCGCCAACCAACAGTACATGACAAAAAGTCCAACATCATCGGCGTCCAAGAAGCGCAAATCAAAACAACATTAAGCTGGGAATGCACCTCAGTATTACCATGTGTGCCTGGCCAACACAAGGTCCTAAATTCGATCCTTGGTTATATGAAAAAAAAAAAAAAAAAACCAAACCTGAGATTCCATGTCACTCCAAAAGAATGGCTACCATTCAGAAGTCAATTGATAACAAGTGCTGGTGAAGTTATAGGGAGAAAGGACCTTCTTCATTGCTGGTGCGAGTGTAAATTGATAGAACCAGCATGAAAATTCCTCAAAAAACTAAAAATAGAAGCTCAATTTGACCCAGCTACTCCCTCATCCTCAAAGAGTTAAATATATCACATCACACAGATGTGTCCTTACCCCTGCTAAGAGCAGCACAATTCATAATAGTTAAATCTTGGAAACAGCCTATATGTCCATCAACAAATGACGGATAAAGAAAATGTGGTATTTAAACACAATGGCGTACTATTCTGCCATAAAGAGGAATAAACTTGAGTCTTCCATAGAAAAATGGATGCACCTTGGGACCATAATGTTAAGTGAAGTAAATAAAACATACAAGTTTAAGTATTGCATTGTTTTTCTTATGTGAAAAAAAATACATAAGTAAAATGAGAGAAAAAGTTCTTGTAATCTAGCATAGTGTGTCCAAAAGTGTACCTTGACTTAGTGTGATATCTTACATGTTTTAAATTTAAAAAACAAAAGCAAAAATCAAAGATAAGGGCACAGCTATAGTTAGAAATGCTCTAGGAATTTGCATTTAGTGAGAGGCGATGAAAATCTAAACTCCACGTCTACCGACCACAGTGGACACATGACACCCACATAGATTACAGCCAGTAGAAATATTTCCAAATCTCTGTCTTTTCAGCATTCCCAGATCTGCAGAGGATGCAGAGGATTGCCCAGAGTTAGCTATGCTCACAAATCCTGGCCACTCTGGCCTGACGGTCACTCCCATCAGCAGCCCCCTCTGCTGGCAGGCTCGGGGAACTGCTGGCAATGCCCTCACCTTTGTGAGACCTCTGTATTCCACACTCCACAATTCAGTAAATTCCACCTCAGGAGATCAGGATATTTTTGCATGAATCAACACGTTCTCCTTCATTCCTGTGTTAACTTGCTAGGGTTTCTGTGCAAAAGTCCCACAGTGGCGCAGGCCACTGGAATAGAAATACATTGATTCTTCGTCAGATTTGGAGGGAAGAGTATCCCAGGCTCCTCCCTCTGTGTCCACAGAACATTCTTCCTGGCTCCACGTCTTTGTGTCCAAGTTTTCCCTTTTTCCGAAGACAGCATCTCTCCCAAGTGACCTCATTTTAATTTACTCACATGTGCAGTGACCTTAATTTCAAATAAAGTCATGTTATAAGAATGAGGGTTAGTGTTCTGTAAAGGAATTTAGGGGAAACAATTCAACCTATTAAAATTCCTTGTTTCTCTTCTTCCAACTTGCTCAGATATCACAGGGCAATCTCTCATTCTCATTCTCTTTTCTATTCTCCTTGTATGAACCTCATCATCTGGTAAATATCCCATATATTATGGGAACACGTAAGAACAGGTTAGTCTAGGAAAAGGAAGGCCGTGTGCTTCAAAATTCAACTGGGCTTGGGGGCCAGCGGGTTAGCTCAGTGGTTCCAGTGCCTGCCTCGCAAGCGCAAGGTCGTGAGTTCAATCCCCGGTAACCACATACAATGCTGGGCATGGAGACTCACGCCCACCAACAATCAATACCACATACCACAGTGATGGGCGTGGTGGCTCACGCCTGTAATCCCAGCACTCGGGAGGCAGAGACAGGCGGATTGCTGAGTTTGAGGCTTGCCTGGGCTCCATAGTGAGCTCAGAGCCAGCCTGAACTACAAAGAGAGACCCTGACTCAAAAAAAAAAAATACAACTGGACTTGTGTCCAATCTAAGCAATCCCTACAACCATTAAGACATCTGATTCTGTTCTGAGGTTCCTTCCCAATTTTTTTCCATTTAAACCAATTTTTTTAAATCAAGTACCATCATTTGGAATAAATATTTCCCACACAGCACTTTCCTGCTCTAATTACTCATATGTAAATAGTATTGTGTTCTGCTATACTTTTGTTGTTAGTGTGTAGTATTTCATCTGTAAAAAGTAAACTGAAATCCAAGTTTATTTGAGATAGTAAAAATCCCCACCACGCTCCACACACCCCTCACTGCCTATGGCCATAACTACAATTATTTCTTTAAGTACTGAGTACCAGTTATGTGCAGGATATTGTGGTAGATGTTAGAGATGTAAGCATGAGTGAGTCATCATGTCTGCTATAAATACACATATAATCTGGAGAAGTAGACATAAGTAACGCTCTGAGTCTTATAATAGAAGTATTTATACAGTGATATGTAGGCATAGAAGATAGAGTGATTACATTTTTTTCAGTACCAGGGACTGAACACAGTTCCTTGTGCTTGCAAGGCAGGCACAGTGTCCCTGAGCTACATCCCTGGCCCCAGAGTGATTAGTTAACCATAAGAAGTGATCAGCCCCTGCCCATCAAATAAAGTACAGTATTTTTTTGTAAAGGTACAATTCTGTAATAAGTTCAATAATAAGAGAAAGGGTCTCTCATACTGAAGAAGACAGTGGAGGTGAGCCAAAAAATAGATGGGAAAGGTGAGTTCAATGTCCGAGGAAGAGTCCCTGAGCAGTTTTCCACCTACCCGCCTCCCTCTGCTGTGGTGGCCTGGTCAGAATGTGTTCAGCGCCATAGTTGGCAAAAGTGATGGACGCCATCTTTGACCTCAGGGGTGTGCTCTTTGCTCAATGGAAGTGAATGAAATATTTCTGAAACCACTTATTAAATCAACAATTCAAGCCTCTTCATCAGCTTATAGAGTCATTACAATCACCCAACCACTGAATCATTGTCACACTATTCCATCTACCCTAGAGATGCTATTAGGAGCTGCACTATTATGGCTGTGACTGGTCATCTACAGGGAGTTTTCGTTTTCTCTCAGCTGTTAGTTTCACATTGTTTCCCCTGGTACCGGTTCTTGAAATTTGTCTGGAGCTAAATCTTTTCAGCAGGTGCCATATCCTCACCAAGCGAAAGCTGGGAGCACTCATGAGTAGTCTTTAGACTTACACTTTTGAAAGAGTTATCTCAGAATCTCCATTGTCACTTGGTTGTGATGTCAAAAGCCAAAAGGAACCTGTCGATGTGGCTTTTGTCTCTAATGCCATGACTGGTTAAGCTCTTATACACAGGACCTTTATAACTGTTTCACTCATTTACTTCCTAATGTCCCCTAAAGATCTTTCTGAGCAAAGAGCACATCCCTGAGGTCAAAGATGGCGTCCATCACTGTGGAGACACAGTGGGATCTGTAAAAGGCTGGTCCTTAGGTCACCAGGGTATGCCTCGCAGGAGAGATTGTGGAACCCTGGCATTTTATGTTTTCTGTCTTTCTTCCTGGCCGTGAAATAAGCAATTTGTTCTACTCTCTGCCATTCTCCCTGGTATCCTCAGACGAGGCTTGGACAAAATAGCTTTTGCCAAGTGCGTTGGTGCACACCTGTAATCCCAGAATGTAGGAGGCTAAAGCAGGAGGACAGCCATGAGCTCGAGGCTAGCCTGGACTATATAGTGAGTTCAAGGCCAGCCTACATAGCAATGGAACTAGTAGCAAGACTATCTCAAAAAGAAAAAGAGGGCCAGAGATTTAGCTCAGTGGTTCCAGCACCTGCCTCGCAAGCGCAAGGCCCTGAGTTCGATCCCGGTAACCACATACAATGCTGGGCGTGGTGACTCACACCCACCAGCCATCAGTACCACATACCACATACCACAGTGCTGGGCGTGGTGGCTCACGCCTGTAATCCCAGCACTTGGAAGGCAGAGGCAGGAGGATTATTGAGTTCCAGGCTTGCCTGGGCTACACAGTGAGTTGAGGGCCAGCCTGAACTACAAAGCGAGACCCTGTCTCAAAAATAAAAAGAAACGAAGGGCTGGGGATTTAGCTCAGTGATTTCAGTGCCTTGCCTCGCAACTGCAAGGTCCCTAGTTTGATCCCCAGTAACCACATACAGCAATACCAGGCATAGTGACTCACACCACCAGCAATCAGTACCACATACCACAGTGCTGGGCGTGATGGTTCACGCCTGTAATCCCAGCACTCAGGAGGCAGAGGCAGGAGGATTGCTGAGTTTGAGGCTTGCCTGGACTACATAATGAGCTCAGAGCCAGCCTGAACTACAAAGTGAGACCTGGGAAAGAAAGAAAGAGAGA